>CAKAJE020000860.1:0-34189 GCA_916610135.2 Macropis europaea
TTTGTGATGCCGCTTTGCCCAGTACGCTATCTGAAATAGGAGCGACGTAAATTGAAAAACTGTGATAGAATTTCACTGAATTCTTATATTAACCAAAATATAAAATGATCTAATCGGGTCTCTGATTGCCCTAGCATAGAAGTTTAATAGTGCATTTTACTCGCAATTCCGAGCGCTTTAAGATGCCGCATAGCCCAACACGCTATCTGAAATAGGAGCGACGTAAATTGAACAAATGTGATAGAATTTCACTGAATTCTTATATTAACCAAAATATAAAATGATCTAATCGGGTCTCTGATTGCCCTATCATAGAAGATTAATAGTGCATTTTACTCGCCACTCCACGCGCTTTAGGATGTCGCCTAGCCCAGTACGCTATCCGAAATAGGAGCGACGTAAACTGAACAAATGTGATAGAATTTTGCTGAATTCTTAAATTAACCATAATATAAAATGATCCAATCGGGTCTCTGTTCGCCCTACCATAGAAGTCTAATAGTGCATTTCACTCGCCATTTCATGCGCTTTGAGATGCCGCTTAGCCCAATACGCTATCTGAAATAGGAACGACGTAAATTGAGCAAATGTGATAGAATTTCACTGAATTCTTAAATTAACCATAATATAAAATGATCTAATCGGGTCTCTGTTTGCCCTACCGTAGAAGTTTAATAGTGCATTTTACTCGCCATTGCATGTGCTTTGAGATGCCGCTAAGCCCAATAAGCTATCTGTAATAGGAGCGACGAAAATTTTACAAATGTGATAGAATTTCGTTGAATTCTTATATTAACCAAAATATAAAATGGTCTAATCGGGTCTCTGATTGCCCTATCATATAAGTTTAATATTGCATTTTACTCGCCATTCCACGCGCTTTAAGATGCCGCCTAGCCCAGTACGCTATCTGAAATAGGAGCAACGTAACTTGAACAAATGTGATAGAATCACCCTGCAGTCTTATATTAACCGTAATATAAAATGATCTAATCGGGTCTCTGTTTGCCTTATCCTAGAAGTATAATAGTGCATTATACTCGTCATTTCATGCGGATTGAGATGCCGCTAAGCCCAATAAGCTATCTGAAATAGGAGCGACGTAAATTGAACAAATGTGATAGAATTTCGCAGAATTCTTATATTAACCAAAATATCAAATGATCTAATCGGGTCTCTGTTCGCCATAGCCTAGAAGTTTAATAGTGCATTTTATTCGCCATTTCATGCGCTTTGAGATGCCGCTTAGCCGAATACGCTATCTGAAATAGGAGCGACGTAAATTGAACAAATGTGATAGAATTTCCGTGAATCCTTGTATTAACATTAATGTAAAATGATCTAATCGGGTCTCTGTTCGCCCTACCATAGAAGTCTAATGGTGCATTTCACTCGCCATTTCATGAGCTTTGAGATCCCGCTTAGCCCAATATGCCATCTGAAATAGGAGCGACGTAAATTGAACAAATGTGATAGAATTATGCTGAATTCTTATATTAACCGTAATATAAAATTATCTAATCGGGTCTCTGTTTGCCTTATCCTAGAAGTTTAATAGCGCATTTTACTCGCCATTTCATGCGCTTTGAGATGCCGCTTAGCCCAATACGCTATCTGAAATAGGAGCGACGTAAGTTGAACAAATGTGATAGAATTACGCTGAATTCTTTTATTAACCATAATGTAAAATGATCTGCTCGGGTCTCTGTTCGCCCTAGCCTAGAAGTTTAATAGTGTATTTTATTCGCCATTTCATGCGCTTTGAGATGCCGCTTAGCCCAATACGCTATCTGAAATTGGAGCGACGTAAATTGAACAAATGTGATAGAATTTCGCTGAATTCTTAAATTAACCATAATATAAAATGATATAATCGGGTGTCTGATTGCACTATCATAGAAGTTTAATAGTGCGTTTTACTCGCCATTCCACGCGCTTTAAGATAATGCCTAGCCCAGTACGCTATCTGAAATAGGAGCGACGTAAATTGAACAAATGTGATAGAATTTTGCTGAATTCTTAAATTAACGGTAATATAAAATGATCTAGTCGGGTCTCTGTTTGACCTACCCTAGAAGTTTAATAGTGCATTTTATTCGCCATTTCATGCGCTTTGAGATGCCGCCTAGCCCAACACGCTATCTGAAATAGGAGCAACGTAAATTGAACAAATGTGATAGAATTTCGCTGAGTTCTAATATTAACCAAAGTATAAAATGATCTAGTCTGGTCTCTGATTGCCCTATCATAGAAGGTTAACAGTACATTTTACTCGCCATTCCACACGCTTTGAGATGCCGCTTTGCCCAATACGCTATCTGAAATAGGAGCGACGTAAATTGAACAAATGTGATAGAATTTCGCTGAATTCTTAAATTAACCATAATATGAAATGATCTAATCGGGTCCCTGTTTGCCCTACCCTAGAAGTTTAATAGAGCATTTCACTCGTCATTTCATGCGCTTTGAGATGCCGCTTAGGCCAGTACGCTATTTGAAATAGGAGCGACGTAATTTGAACAAATGTCTAGAATTTCGCTGAATTCTTAAATTAACCTTAATATAAAATGATCTAATCGGGACTCTGGTTTCCCTACCATAGATGCTTAATAGTGCATTTTACTCGTCATTCCACGCACCCTAAGATGCCGTCTAGCACAGTACGCTATCTGAAATAGGAGCGACGTAAATTGAACAAATGTGATAGAATTTTGCTGAATTCTTGAATTAACCATAATATAAAATGATCTAATCGGGTCTCTGTTTGTTCTACCCTAGAAGTTTAATAGTGCATTTTACTCGCCATTCCACGCGCTTTAAGATGCCGCCTAGCCCAGTACGCTATCTGAAATAGGAGCGACGTAACTTGAACAAATGTGATAGAATTACGCTGCATTCTTATATTAACCGTAATATAAAATGATCTAATCTGGTATCTGTTTGCCTTATCCTAGAAGTTTAATAGTGCATTATACTCGCCATTTCATGCGCTTCGAGATGCCGCTTAGCTCAATACGCTATCTGAAATAGGAGCGACGAAAGTTGACCAAATGTGATAGAATTTCGCTGAATTCTTTTATTAACCGTAATGTAAAATGATCTGCTCGGGTCTCGGTTCGCCCTAGCCTAGAAGTTTAATAGTGCATTTCACTCGTCATTTCATGCGCTTTGAGATGCCGCTGAGCCCAATAAGCTATCTGTAAGAGGAGCGACGTAAATTGAACAAATGTGATAGAATTTCGCTGAATTCTTAAATTAACCATAATATAAAATGACCTAATCGGGTCTGTGATTGCCCTACCCTAGAAGTTTAGTAGTGCATTTCACTCGTCATTTCATGCGCTTTGAGATGCCGCTAAGCCCAATAAGCTATCTGTAATAGAAGCGACGTAAATTGAACAAATGTGATAGAATTTCGTTGAATTCTTATATTAACCAAAATATAAAATGATCTAATCGGGTCTCTGATTGCCCTATCATAGAAGTTTAATAGTGCATTTTATTCGACACTTCATGCGCTTTGAGATGCCGCTAAGCCCAATAAGCTATCTGAAATAGGAGCGACGTAAATTGAACAAATGTGATAGAATTTCGCTGAATTCTTACATTAACCATAATGTAAAATGATATAATCGGGTATCTGTTTGCCGTACCCTAGAAGTTTAATAGTGCATTCCACTCGTCACTTCATGCGCTTTGAGATGCCGCTAAGCACAATAAGCTATCTGTAATAGGAGCGACGTAAATTGAACAAATGTGATAGAATTTCGCTGAACTCTTATATTAACCAAAATATAAAATGATCTAATCGGGTCTCTGATTGCCCTATCATAGAAGTTTAGTAGTGCATTTTACTCGCCATTCCACGCGCTTTAAGATGCCGCCTAGCACAGTACGCTATCTGAAATAGGAGCGACGTAAGTTGAACAAATGTGATAGAATTACGCCGAATTCTTACAGTAACCGTAATATAAAATGATCTAATCGGGTCTCTGTTCGCCCTACCCTAGAAGTTTAATAGTGCATTTTACTCGCCATTTCATGCGCTTTGAGATGCCGCTTGTCCCAATACGCTATCTGAAATAGGAGCGACGTAAATTGAACAAATGTGATAGAATTTCGCTGAATTCTTAAATTAACTATAATATAAAATGATTTAATCGGGTCTCTGTTTGCCTTATCCTAGAAGTTTGATAGTGCATTTTACTCGACATTTCATGCGCTTTCAGATGCCGCTTAGCCCAATACGCTATCTGAAGTAGGAGCGACGTAAATAGAACAAATGTGATAGAATTTTGCTGAATGCTTAAATTAACCACAATATAAAATGATCTAATCGGGTCTCTGTTTGCCCTACCCTAGTAGTTTAATTGTGCATCTTACTCGCCATTTCATGCGCTTTGAGATGCCGCTTATCCCAATACGCTATCTGAAATAGGAGCGACGTAAGTTGAGCAAATGTGATAGAATTTCGCTGAATTCTTATATTAACCAAAATATAAAATGATCTAATCGGGTCTCTGTTTGCCTTATCCTAGAAGTTTAGTATTGCATTTTACTCGCCATTTCATGCGCTTTGAGATGCCGCTTAGCCCAATACGCTATCTGAAATAGAAGCGACGTAAATTGAACAAATGTGATAGAATTTCGTTGAATTCTCGTATTAACCAAAATATAAAATGATCTAATCGGGTCTCTGATTGCCCTATCATAGAAGATTAATAGTGCATTTTACTCGCCACTCCACGCGCTTTAGGGTGCCGCCTAGCCCAGTACGCTATCCGAAATAGGAGCGACGTACATTGAACAGATGTGATAGAATTTTGCTGTATTCTTAAATTAACCATAATATAAAATGATCTAATCGGGTCTCTGTTTGCCCTACCCTAGAAGTTTAATAGTGCATTTTACTCGCCATTTCATGCGCTTTTAGATGCTGCTTAGCCCAATACGCTATCTGAAATAGGAGCGCCGAAAGTTGAACAAAGGTGATAGAATTTCGCTGAATTATTTTATTAACGAGAATGTAAAATGATCTAATCTGGTCTCTGTTCGCCCTAGCCTAGAAGTTTAATAGTGGATTTTACTCGGCATTCCACGCGCTTTAAGATGCCGCCTAGCCCAGTACGCTATCTGAAATAGGAGCGACCTAAATTGAACGAATGTGATAGAATTTTGCTGAATTCTTAAATTAACCATAATATAAAATGATCTAATCGGGTCTCTGCTTGCCCTACCGTAGAAGTTTAATAGTGCATTTTAGTCGCCCTTTCATGCGCTTTGAGATGCCGCTTCGCCCAATACGCTATCTGAAATAGGAGCGACGTAAATTAAACAAATGTGATAGAATTTCCCTGAAATCTTATATTAAACAAAATATAAAATGATCAAATCGGGTCTCTGCTTGCCCTACCGTAGATGTTTAATAGTGCATTTTAGTCGCCATTTCATGCGCTTTGAGATGCCGCTTCGCCCAATACGCTATCTGAAATATGAGCGACGAAAGTTGAACAAATGTGACAGAATTTCGCTGAATTCTTATATTAACCAAAATATAAAATGATCTAATCGGGTCTCTGTTTGCCTTATCCTAGAAGTTTAGTATTGCATTTTACTCGCCATTTCATGCGCTTTGAGATGCCGCTTAGCCCAATACGCTATCTGAAATAGAAGCGACGTAAATTGAACAAATGTGATAGAATTTCGTTGAATTCTCATATTAACCAAAATATAAAATGATCTAATCGGGTCTCTGATTGCCCTATCATAGAAGATTAATAGTGCATTTTACTCGCCACTCCACGCGCTTTAGGGTGCCGCCTAGCCCAGTACGCTATCCGAAATAGCAGCGACGTACATTGAACAGATGTGATAGAATTTTGCTGAATTCTCAAATTAACCATAATATAAAATGATCTAATCGGGTCTCTGTTTGCCCTACCCTAGAAGTTTAATAGTGCATTTTACTCGCCATTTCATGCGCTTTTAGATGCTGCTTAGCCCAATACGCTATCTGAAATAGGAGCGACGAAAGTTGAACAAAGGTGATAAAATTTCGCTGAATTATTTTATTAACCAGAATGTAAAATGATCTAATCTGGTCTCTGTTCGCCCTAGCCTAGAAGTTTAATAGTGGATTTTACTCGGCATTCCACGCGCTTTAAGATGCCGCCTAGCCCAGTACGCTATCTGAAATAGGAGCGACCTAAATTGAACGAATGTGATAGAATTTTGCTGAATTCTTAAATTAACCATAATATCAAATGATCTAATCGGGTCTCTGCTTGCCCTACCGTAGAAGTTTAATAGTGCATTTTATTCGCCATTTCATGCGCTTTGAGATGCCGCTTAGCCGAATACGCTATCTGAAATAGGAGCGACGTAAATTGAACAAATGCGATAGAATCTCCCTGAAATCTTATATTAAACAAAATATAAAATGATCTAATCGGGTCTCTGATTGCCCTATCATAGAAGTTTAGTAGTGCATTTTAGTCGCCATTCCACGCGCTTTAAGATGCCGCCTAGCCCAGTACGCTATCGGAAATAGGAGCGACGTAAATTGAACAAATGTGATAGAATTTCCCTGAATTCTTATATTAACATTAATGTAAAATGATCTAATCGGGTCTCCGTTCGCCCTATCCTAGAAGTTTAATAGTGCATTTCACTCGTCATTTCATGCGCTTTGAGATGCCGCTTAGCCCAATAAGCTATCTGAAATAGGAGCGACATAAATTGAACAAATGTGATAGAATTTCGCTGAATTCTTAAATTAACCATAATATAAAATGATCTAATCGGTTCACTGATTGCCCTACCCTAGAAGTTTAATAGTGCATTTTACTCGCCATTTCATGCGCTTTGAGATGCCGCTTCGCCCAATACGCTATCTGAAATAGGAGCGACGTAAATTAAACAAATGTGATAAAATTTCCCTGAAATCTTATATTAAACAAAATATAAAATGATCTAATCGGGTCTCTGATTGCCCTGTCATAGAAGTTTAGCAGTGCATTTTACTCGCCATTCCACGCGCTTTAAGATGCCGCCTAGCCCAGTACGCTATCTAAATTAGGAGCGACGTAAGTTGAACAAATGTGATAGAATTTCGCTCAATTCTTAAATTAACCATAATGTAAAATCATCTAATCGGGTCTCTGTTTGCCCTACCCTAGAACTTTAATAGTGCATTTTACTCGTCATTTCATGCGCTTTGAGATGCCGCTAAGCACAATAAGCTATCTGAAATACGAGCGACGTAAATTGAACAAATGTGATAGAATTTCGCTGAATTCTTATATTAACCAAAATATAAAATGATCTATTCGGGTCTCTGTTTGCCTTATCCTAGAAGTTTAATAGTGCATTTCACTCGTCATTTCATGCGCTTTGAGATGCCGCTAAGCACAATAAGCTATCTGGAATAGCAGCGACGTAAATTGAACAAATGTGATAGAATTACGCCGCATTCTTATATTAACCGTAATATAAAATGATCTAATCGGGTCTCTGTTTGCCTTATCCTAGAAGTTTGATAGTGCATTTTACTCGCCATTTCATGCGCTATGAGATGCCGCTTAGCCCAATACGCTATCTGAAATAGGAGCGACGTAAATTGAACAAATGTGATAGAATTTCCCTGAAATATTATATTAAACAAAATATAAAATGATCTAACCGGGTCTCTGATTGCCCTATCATAGAAGTTTAGTAGTGCATTCTACTCGCCATTCCACGCGCTTTAAGTTGCCGCCTAGCCCAGTACGCTATCTGAAATAGGAGCGACGTAAATTGAACAAATGTGATAAAATTTTGCTGACATCTTAAATTAACCATAATATAAAATGATCTAATCGGGTCTCTGTTTGCCTTATCCTAGAAGGTTAATAGGGCATTTTACACGCCATTTCATGCGCTTTGAGATGCCGCTTAGCCCAATACGCTATCTGAAATAGGAGCGACGTAAATTGAACAAGTGTGATAGAATTTCACTGAATTCTTAAATTAACCATAATATAAAATGATCTAATCGGGTCTCTGTTTGACCTACCCTAGAAGTTTAATAGTGCATTTTACTCGCCATTTCCTGTGCTTTGAGATGCCGCATAGCCCAATAGGCTATCTGGAATAGGAGCGACGTAAATTGATCAAATGTGATAGAATTTCCCTGAATTCTTATATTAACCTTAATGTAAAATGATCTGTTCGGGTCTCTGTTCGCCCTACCATAGAAGTCTAATAGTGCATTTCAGTCGCCATTTCATGCGCTTTGAGATGCCGCTTAGCCCAATACGCTATCTGAAATAGGAGCGACGTAAATTGAACAAAAGTGATAGAATTTTGCTGAATTCTTAAATTAACCATAATATAAAATGATCTAATCGGGTGTCTGTTTGCCCTACCCTAGAAGCTTAATATTGCATTTTACTCGCCATTTCATGCGCTTTGAGCTGCCACTTAACCCAATACGCTATCTGAAATAGGAGCGACGTAAGTTGAAAAAATGTGATAGAATTGCGCTGAATTCTTTTATGAACCATAATGGAAAATGATCTAATCGGGTCTCTGTTTGCCCTACCCTAGAAGTTTAATAGTGCATTTCACTCGCCATTTCATGCGCTTTTAGATGCTGCTTAGCCCAATACGCTATCTGAAATAGGAGCGACGAAAGTTGAACAAAGGTGATAGAATTTCGCTCAATTCTTAAATTAACCATAATGTAAAATGATCTAATCGGGTCTCTGTTTGCCCTACCCTAGAACTTTAATAGTGCATTTTACTCGCCATTTCATGCGCTTTGAGATGCCGCTTAGCCCAATACGCTACCTGAAATAGGAGCGACGTAAGTTGAACAAATGTGATAGAATTACGCTGAATTCTTATATTAACCGTAATATAAAATGATCTAATCGGGTCTCTGTTTGCCCTACCCTAGAAGTTTAATAGTGCATTTCACTCGCCATTTCATGCGCTTTTAGATGCTGCTTAGCCCAATACGCTATCTGAAATAGGAGCGACGAAAGTTGAACAAAGGTGATAGAATTTCGCTGAATTATTTTATTAACCAGAATGTAAAATGATCTAATCTGGTCTCTGTTCGCCCTAGCCTAGAAGTTTAATAGTGGATTTTACTCGGCATACCACGCGGTTTAAGATGCCGCCTAGCCCAGTACGCTATCTGAAATAGGAGCGACCTAAATTGAACGAATGTGATAGAATTTTGCTGAATTCTTAAATTAACCATAATATAAAATGATCAAATCGGGTCTCTGCTTGCCCTACCGTAGATGTTTAATAGTGCATTTTAGTCGCCATTTCATGCGCTTTGAGATGCCGCTTCGCCCAATACGCTATCTGAAATAGGAGCGACGTAAATTAAACAAATGTGATAGAATTTCCCTGAAATCTTATATTAAACAAAATATAAAATGATCTAATCGGGTCTCTGATTGCCCTATCATAGAAGTTTAGCAGTGCATTTTACTCGCCATTCCACGCGCTTTAAGATGCCGCCTAGCCCAGTACGCTATCTAAATTAGGAGCGACGTAAGTTAAACAAATGTGATAGAATTACGCTGAAATCTTATATTAACCGTAATATAAAATGATCTAATCGGGTCTCTGTTTGCCTTATCCTAGAAGTTTAGTATTGCATTTTACTCGCCATTTCATGCGCTGTGAGATGCCGCTTAGCCCAATACGCTATCTGAAAAAGGAGCGACGTAAATTGAACAAATGTGATAGAACTTCGCTGCATTCTTAAATTGACTATAATATAAAATGATCTAATCGGGTCACTGATTGCCCTACCCTAGAAGTTTAATAGTGCATTTTACTCGCCATTTCATGCGCTTTGAGATGCCGCTCAGCCCAATACGCTATCTGAAATATGAGCGACGAAAGTTGAACAAATGTGACAGAATTTCGCTGAATTCTTATATTAACCAAAATATAAAATGATCTAATCGGGTCTCTGTTTGCCTTATCCTAGAAGTTTAGTATTGCATTTTACTCGCCATTTCATGCGCTTTGAGATGCCGCTTAGCCCAATACGCTATCTGAAATAGAAGCGACGTAAATTGAACAAATGTGATAGAATTTCGTTGAATTCTCATATTAACCAAAATATAAAATGATCTAATCGGGTCTCTGATTGCCCTATCATAGAAGATTAATAGTGCATTTTACTCGCCACTCCACGCGCTTTAGGGTGCCGCCTAGCCCAGTACGCTATCCGAAATAGCAGCGACGTACATTGAACAGATGTGATAGAATTTTGCTGAATTCTTAAAATAACCATAATATAAAATGATCTAATCGGGTCTCTGTTTGCCCTACCCTAGAAGTTTAATAGTGCATTTTACTCGCCATTTCATGCGCTTTTAGATGCTGCTTAGCCCAATACGCTATCTGAAATAGGAGCGACGAAAGTTGAACAAAGGTGATAAAATTTCGCTGAATTATTTTATTAACCAGAATGTAAAATGATCTAATCTGGTCTCTGTTCGCCCTAGCCTAGAAGTTTAATAGTGGATTTTACTCGGCATTCCACGCGCTTTAAGATGCCGCCTAGCCCAGTACGCTATCTGAAATAGGAGCGACCTAAATTGAACGAATGTGATAGAATTTTGCTGAATTCTTAAATTAACCATAATATAAAATGATCTAATCGGGTCTCTGCTTGCCCTACCGTAGAAGTTTAATAGTGCATTTTATTCGCCATTTCATGCGCTTTGAGATGCCGCTTAGCCGAATACGCTATCTGAAATAGGAGCGACGTAAATTGAACAAATGCGATAGAATCTCCCTGAAATCTTATATTAAACAAAATATAAAATGATCTAATCGGGTCTCTGATTGCCCTATCATAGAAGTTTAGTAGTGCATTTTAGTCGCCATTCCACGCGCTTTAAGATGCCGCCTAGCCCAGTACGCTATCGGAAATAGGAGCGACGTAAATTGAACAAATGTGATAGAATTTCCCTGAATTCTTATATTAACATTAATGTAAAATGATCTAATCGGGTCTCCGTTCGCCCTATCCTAGAAGTTTAATAGTGCATTTCACTCGTCATTTCATGCGCTTTGAGATGCCGCTTAGCCCAATAAGCTATCTGAAATAGGAGCGACATAAATTGAACAAATGTGATAGAATTTCGCTGAATTCTTAAATTAACCATAATATAAAATGATCTAATCAGTTCACTGATTGCCCTACCCTAGAAGTTTAATAGTGCATTTTACTCGCCATTTCATGCGCTTTGAGATGCCGCTTCGCCCAATACGCTATCTGAAATAGGAGCGACGTAAATTAAACAAATGTGATAAAATTTCCCTGAAATCTTATATTAAACAAAATATAAAATGATCTAATCGGGTCTCTGATTGCCCTGTCATAGAAGTTTAGCAGTGCATTTTACTCGCCATTCCACGCGCTTTAAGATGCCGCCTAGCCCAGTACGCTATCTAAATTAGGAGCGACGTAAGCTGAACAAATGTGATAGAATTTCGCTCAATTCTTAAATTAACCATAATGTAAAATCATCTAATCGGGTCTCTGTTTGCCCTACCCTAGAACTTTAATAGTGCATTTTACTCGTCATTTCATGCGCTTTGAGATGCCGCTAAGCACAATAAGCTATCTGAAATACGAGCGACGTAAATTGAACAAATGTGATAGAATTTCGCTGAATTCTTATATTAACCAAAATATAAAATGATCTATTCGGGTCTCTGTTTGCCTTATCCTAGAAGTTTAATAGTGCATTTCACTCGTCATTTCATGCGCTTTGAGATGCCGCTAAGCACAATAAGCTATCTGGAATAGCAGCGACGTAAATTGAACAAATGTGATAGAATTACGCCGCATTCTTATATTAACCGTAATATAAAATGATCTAATCGGGTCTCTGTTTGCCTTATCCTAGAAGTTTGATAGTGCATTTTACTCGCCATTTCATGCGCTATGAGATGCCGCTTAGCCCAATACGCTATCTGAAATAGGAGCGACGTAAATTGAACAAATGTGATAGAATTTCCCTGAAATATTATATTAAACAAAATATAAAATGATCTAACCGGGTCTCTGATTGCCCTATCATAGAAGTTTAGTAGTGCATTCTACTCGCCCTTCCACGCGCTTTAAGTTGCCGCCTAGCCCAGTACGCTATCTGAAATAGGAGCGACGTAAATTGAACAAATGTGATAAAATTTTGCTGACATCTTAAATTAACCATAATATAAAATGATCTAATCGGGTCTCTGTTTGCCTTATCCTAGAAGGTTAATAGGGCATTTTACACGCCATTTCATGCGCTTTGAAATGCCGCTTAGCCCAATACGCTATCTGAAATAGGAGCGACGTAAATTGAACAAGTGTGATAGAATTTCACTGAATTCTTAAATTAACCATAATATAAAATGATCTAATCGGGTCTCTGTTTGACCTACCCTAGAAGTTTGATAGTGCATTTTACTCGCCATTTCATGCGCTATGAGATGCCGCTTAGCCCAATACGCTATCTGAAATAGGAGCGACGTAAATTGAACAAATGTGATAGAATTTCCCTGAAATATTATATTAAACAAAATATAAAATGATCTAACCGGGTCTCTGATTGCCCTATCATAGAAGTTTAGTAGTGCATTTTACTCGCCATTCCACGCGCTTTAAGATGCCGCCTAGCCCAGTACGCTATCTGAAATACGAGCGACGTAAATTGAACAAGTGTGATAGAATTTTGCTGAATTCTCAAATTAACCATAATATCAAATGATCTAATCGGGTCTCTGTTCGCCCTACCATAGAAGTCTAATAGTGCATTTCACTCGCCACTCCACGCGCTTTAAGATGCGGCCGAACCCAGTACGCTATCTGAAATAGGAGCGACGTAAATTGAACAAATGTGATAGAATTTCTGTGAATTCTTATATTAACTTCAATGTAAAATGATCTAATCGGGTCTCTGATTGCCCTAGCATAGAAGTTTAATAGTGCATTTCACTCGCCATTCCGCGCGCTTTAAGATGCCGCATAGCCCAGTTCGCTATCTGAAATATGAGCGACGTAAATTGAACAAGTGTGATAGAATTTCGCTGAATTCTTATATTAATCAAAATATAAAATGATCTAATCGGGTCTCTGATTGCCCTATCATAGAATTTTAGTAGTGCATTCTACTCGCCATTCCACGCGCTTTAAGATGCCGCCTAGCCCAGTACGCTATCTGAAATAGGAGCGACGTAAATTGAACAAATGTGATAAAATTTTGCTGACATCTTAAATTAACCATAACATAAAATGATTTAATCGGGTCTCTGTTTGCCCTACCCTAGAAGTTTAATAGTGCATTTTACTCGCCATTTCATGCGCCTTCAGATGCCGCTTAGCCCAATACGCTATCTGAAATAGGAGCGACGTAAATTGAACAAATGTGATAGAATTTCGCTGAATTCTCAAATTAACCATAACATAAAATGATCTAATCCGGTCTCTGTTTGCCCTACCCTAGAAGTTTAATAGTGCATTTCACTCGTCATTTCATGCGCTTTGAGATGCCGCTAAGCACAATAAGCTATCTGGAATAGCAGCGACGTAAATTGAACAAATGTGATAGAATTACGCCGAATTCTTATATTAACCGTAATATGAAATGATCTAATCGCGTCTCCGTTTGCCTTATCCTAGAAGTTTAATAGTGCATTTTACTCGCCATTCCACGCGCTTTAAGATGCCGCCTAGCCCAGTACGCTACCTGAAATAGGAGCGACGTAAATTGAACAAATGTGATAGAATTTCGCTGAATTCTTAAATTAACCATAATATCAAATGACCTAATCGGGTCTCTGTTTGCCTTATCCTAGAAGTTTGATAGTGCATTTTACTCGCCATTTCATGCGCTTTGAGATGCCGCTTAGCCCAATACGCTATCTGAAATATGAGCGACGTAAATTGAACAAATGTGATAAAATTTTGCTGAATTCTTAAATTAACCAAAATATAAAATGATCTACTCGGCTCTCTGTTCGCCCTAGCCTACACGTTTAATAGTGCATATTATTCGCCATTTCATGCGCTGTGAGGTGCCGCGTAGCCCAATACGCTATCTGAAATAGGAGCGACGTAAATTGAACAAATGTGATGGAATTTCCCTGAAATCTTATATTGAACAAAATATAAAATGATCTAATTGGGTCTCTGATTGCCCTATCATAGAAGTTTAGTAGTGCATTTTACTCGCCATTCCACGCGCTTTAAGATGCCGCCTAGCCCAGTACGCCACCTGAAATAGGAGCGACGTAAGTTGAACAAATGTGATAGAATTACGCTGAATTCTTATATTAACCGTAATATAAAATGATCTAATCGGGTCCCTGTTTGCCTTACCCTAGAAGTTTAATAGTGCATTTTATTCGCCATTTCATGCGCATTGAGATGCCGCTTAGCCTAATACGCTATCTGAAATAGGAGCGACGTAAGTTGAACAAATGTGATTGAATTTCCCTGAATTCTTATATTAACCCAAATATAAAATGATCTAATCGGGTCTCGGATTGTCCTATCATGGAAGTTTAATAGTGCATTTTACTCGAACATTCCAGGCGCTTTAAGATGCCGCCTAGCCCAGTACGCTATCTGAAATAGGAGCGACGTAAATTGAACAAATGTGATCGAATTTCGCTGAATACTTATATTAACCTTAATGTAAAATGATCTAATCGGGTCACTGTTCGCCCTACCCTAGAAGTTTAATAGTGCATTTCACTCGTCATTTCATGCGCTTTGAGATTCCGCTTAGCCCAATACGCTATCTGAAATAGGAGCGATGTAAATTGAACAAATGTGATAGAATTTCGCTGAATTCTTATATTAACCAAATTATAAAATGATCTAATCGGGTCTCTGATTGCCCTATCATAGAAGCTTGATAGTGCATTTTACTCGCCATTCCACTCGCTTTAAGATGCCGCCCAGCCCAGTACGCTATCTGAAGTAGGAGCAACGTAAATTGAACAAATGTGACAGAATTTTGCTGAATTCTTAAATTAACCATAATATAAAATGATCTAATCGGGTCTCTGTTTGCCTTACCCTAGAAGTTTAATAGTGTGTTTTACTCGGCATTTCATGCGCTTTGATATGCCGCTTAGCCCAATACGCTATCTGTAATAGGAGCGACGTAAATTGAACAAATGTGATAGAATTTCGTTGAATTCTTAAATTAACCAAAATATAAAATGATCTAATCGGGTCTCTGATTGCCCTATCATAGAAGTTTAATAGTGCATTTCACTCATGATTTCATGCGCTTTAAGATGCCGCTTAGCCCAGTACGCTATCTGAAATAGGAGCGACGTAAGTTTAACAAATGTGATAGAATTACGCTGAATTCTTATATTAACCGTAATATAAAATGATCTAATCGGGTCCCTGGTTGCCTTACCCTAGAAGTTTAATAGTGAATTTTACTCGCCATTTCATGCGCTTTGAGATGCCGCTTAGCACAATACGCTATCTTAAATAGGTGCGACGTAAATTGAAGAAATGTGATACAATTTCGCTGAATTCTTATATTAACCGTAATATAAAATGATCTAATCGGGTCTCTCTTTGCATTACCCTAGAAGTTTAATAGTGCATTTTACTCGCCATTTCATGCGCATTGAGATGCCGCTTAGCATAATACGCTATCTGAAATAGGAGCGACGTAAATTGAACAAATGTGACAGAATTTCCCTGAATTCTTATATTAACCCAAATATAAAATGATCTAATCGGGGCTCTGTTCGCCCTAGCCGAGAAGTTTAATAGTGCATTTTATTCGCCATTTCAAGCGCTTTGAGATGCCACTTAGCCCAATACGCTATCTGAAATAGGAGCGACGTAAATTGAACAAATGTGATAGAATATCGCTGAATTCTTATATTAACCTAAATATAAAATGATCTAATCGGGTCTCGGATTGTCCTATCATGGAAGTTTAATAGTGCATTTTACTCCCCATTCCAGGCGCTTTAAGATGCCGCCTAGCCCAGTACGCTATCTGAAATAGGAGTGCCGTAAATTGAACAAATCTGATAGAATTACGCTTAATACTTATATTAACCGTAATATAAAATGATCTAATCGGGTCTCTCTTTCCCTTACCCTAGAAGTTTAATAGTGCACTTCACTCGCCATTTCATGCGCTTTGAGATGCGCTTAGCCCAATAAGCTATCTGAAATAGGAGAGACGTAAATTGAACAAATGTGATAGAATTTCCCTGAACTCTTATATTAACCTTAATGTAAAATGATCTAATCGGGTCTCTGGTCGCCCTACCCTAGAAGTTTAATAGTGCATTTCACTCCTCATTTCATGCGCTTTGAGATGCCGCTTAGCCCAATAAGCTATCTGAAATAGGCGCGACGTAAATTGAACAAATGTGATAGAATTTGGCTGAATCCTTATATTAACCAAAATATAAAATGATCTAATCGGGTCTCTTATTGCCCTATCATAGAAGTTTCATAGTGCATTTTACTCGCCATTTCATGCGCTTTGAGATGCCTCTTAGCCCAATACGCTATATGAAACGTGAGCGACGTAAATTGAACAAATGTGATAGAATTTCGCTGAATTCTTATATTAACCAAAATATAAAATGATCTAATCGGGTCTCTGATTGCACTATCATAGAAGTTTAATAGTGCGTTTTACTCGCCATTCCACGCGCTTTAAGATAATGCCTAGTCCAGTACGCTATCTGAAATAGGAGCGACGTAAATTGAACAAATGTGATAGAATTTTGCTGAATTCTTAAATTAACGGTAATATAAAATGATCTAGTCGGGTCTCTGTTTGACCTACCCTAGAAGTTTAATAGTGCATTTTACTCGCCATTTCATGCGCATTGAGATGCCGCTTAGCCCAATACGCTATCTGAAATAGGAGCGACATAAATTGATCAAATGTGATAGAGTTTCGCTGAATTCTTAAATTAACCATAATATAAAATGATCTAATCGGGTTTCTGTTTGCCCTACCCTAGAAGTTTAATAGTGCATTTTACTCGCCATTTCATGCGCTTTGAGGTGCCGCTTAGCCCAATACGCTATCTGAAATAGAAGCGACGTAAATTCAACAAATATGATAGAATTTCGCTGAATACTTATATTAACCTTAATGTAAAATGATCTAATCGGGTCTCTGTTCGCCCTAGCCGAGAAGTTTAATAGTGCATTTTATTCGCCATTTCATGCGCTTTGAGATGCCGCTTGGCCCAATACGCTATCTGAAATAGGAGCGACGTAAATTGAACAAATGTATAGGATTCGCTGAATTCTTATATTAACCAAATTATAAAATGATCTAATCGGGTCCCTCTTTCCCTTACCCTAGAAGTTTAATAGTGCACTTCACTCGTCATTTCATGCGCTTTGAGATGCCGCTTAGACCAATACGCTATCTGAAATAGGATCGACGTAGGTTGAACAAATGTGATAGAATTACGCTGTATTCTTATATTAACCGTAATATAAAATGATCTAATCGGGTCTCTGTTTGCTTTACCCTAGAAGTTTAATAGTGCATTTTACTCGCCATTTGATGCGCTTTGAGATTCCGCTTAGCCCAATACGCTATCTGAAATAGGAGCGACGTAAATTGAACAAATGTGATAGAATTACGCCGAATTCTTATATTAACCGTAATATGAAATGATCTAATCGCGTCTCCGTTTGCCTTATCCTAGAAGTTTAATAGTGCATTTTAGTCGCCATTCCACGCGCTTTAAGATGCCGCCTAGCCCAGTACGCTACCTGAAATAGGAGCGACGTAAATTGAACAAATGTGATAGAATTTCGCTGAATTCTTAAATTAACCATAATATCAAATGACCTAATCGGGTCTCTGTTTGCCTTATCCTAGAAGTTTGATAGTGCATTTTACTCGCCATTTCATGCGCTTTGAGATGCCGCTTAGCCCAATACGCTATCTGAAATATGAGCGACGTAAATTGAACAAATGTGATAAAATTTTGCTGAATTCTTAAATTAACCAAAATATAAAATGATCTACTCGGCTCTCTGTTCGCCCTAGCCTACACGTTTAATAGTGCATATTATTCGCCATTTCATGCGCTGTGAGGTGCCGCGTAGCCCAATACGCTATCTGAAATAGGAGCGACGTAAATTGAACAAATGTGATGGAATTTCCCTGAAATCTTATATTGAACAAAATATAAAATGATCTAATTGGGTCTCTGATTGCCCTATCATAGAAGTTTAGTAGTGCATTTTACTCGCCATTCCACGCGCTTTAAGATGCCGCCTAGCCCAGTACGCCACCTGAAATAGGAGCGACGTAAGTTGAACAAATGTGATAGAATTACGCTGAATTCTTATATTAACCGTAATATAAAATGATCTAATCGGGTCCCTGTTTGCCTTACCCTAGAAGTTTAATACTGCATTTTATTCGCCATTTCATGCGCATTGAGATGCCGCTTAGCCTAATACGCTATCTGAAATAGGAGCGACGTAAGTTGAACAAATGTGATTGAATTTCCCTGAATTCTTATATTAACCCAAATATAAAATGATCTAATCGGGTCTCGGATTGTCCTATCATGGAAGTTTAATAGTGCATTTTACTCGAACATTCCAGGCGCTTTAAGATGCCGCCTAGCCCAGTACGCTATCTGAAATAGGAGCGACGTAAATTGAACAAATGTGATAGGATTTCGCTGAATTCTTATATTAACCAAAATATAAAATGATCTAATCGGGTCTCTGATTGCACTATCATAGAAGTTTAATAGTGCGTTTTACTCGCCATTCCACGCGCTTTAAGATGCCGCCTAGCCCAGTACGCTATCTGAAATAGGAGCGACGTAAATTGAACAAATGTGATCGAATTTCGCTGAATACTTATATTAACCTTAATGTAAAATGATCTAATCGGGTCACTGTTCGCCCTACCCTAGAAGTTTAATAGTGCATTTCACTCGTCATCTCATGCGCTTTGAGATTCCGCTTAGCCCAATACGCTATCTGAAATAGGAGCGATGTAAATTGAACAAATGTGATAGAATTTCGCTGAATTCTTATATTAACCAAATTATAAAATGATCTAATCGGGTCTCTGATTGCCCTATCATAGAAGCTTGATAGTGCATTTTACTCGCCATTCCACTCGCTTTAAGATGCCGCCCAGCCCAGTACGCTATCTGAAGTAGGAGCAACGTAAATTGAACAAATGTGACAGAATTTTGCTGAATTCTTAAATTAACCATAATATAAAATGATCTAATCGGGTCTCTGTTTGCCTTACCCTAGAAGTTTAATAGTGTGTTTTACTCGGCATTTCATGCGCTTTGATATGCCGCTTAGCCCAATACGCTATCTGTAATAGGAGCGACGTAAATTGAACAAATGTGATAGAATTTCGGTGAATTCTTAAATTAACCAAAATATAAAATGATCTAATCGGGTCTCTGATTGCCCTATCATAGAAGTTTAATAGTGCATTTCACTCATGATTTCATGCGCTTTAAGATGCCGCTTAGCCCAGTACGCTATCTGAAATAGGAGCGACGTAAGTTTAACAAATGTGATAGAATTACGCTGAATTCTTATATTAACCGTAATATAAAATGATCTAATCGGGTCCCTGGTTGCCTTACCCTAGAAGTTTAATAGTGAATTTTACTCGCCATTTCATGCGCTTTGAGATGCCGCTTAGCACAATACGCTATCTTAAATAGGTGCGACGTAAATTGAAGAAATGTGATACAATTTCGCTGAATTCTTATATTAACCGTAATATAAAATGATCTAATCGGGTCTCTCTTTGCATTACCCTAGAAGTTTAATAGTGCATTTTACTCGCCATTTCATGCGCATTGAGATGCCGCTTAGCATAATACGCTATCTGAAATAGGAGCGACGTAAATTGAACAAATGTGATAGAATTTCCCTGAATTCTTATATTAACCCAAATATAAAATGATCTAATCGGGGCTCTGTTCGCCCTAGCCGAGAAGTTTAATAGTGCATTTTATTCGCCATTTCAAGCGCTTTGAGATGCCACTTAGCCCAATACGCTATCTGAAATAGGAGCGACGTAAATTGAACAAATGTGATAGAATTTCGCTGAATTCTTATATTAACCTAAATATAAAATGATCTAATCGGGTCTCGGATTGTCCTATCATGGAAGTTTAATAGTGCATTTTACTCGCCATTCCAGGCGCTTTAAGATGCCGCCTAGCCCAGTACGCTATCTGAAATAGGAGCGACGTAAATTGAACAAATGTGATAGGATTTCGCTGAATTCTTATATTAACCAAAATATAAAATGATCTAATCGGGTCTCTGATTGCCCTATCATAGAAGGCTAATAGTGCATTTTACTCGCTATTCCACGCGCTTTAAGATGCCGGCTAGCCCAGTAGGCTATCTGAAATAGGAGTGCCGTAAATTGAACAAATCTGATAGAATTACGCTTAATACTTATATTAACCGTAATATAAAATGATCTTATCGGGTCTCTCTTTCCCTTACCCTAGAAGTTTAATAGTGCACATCACTCGCCATTTCATGCGCTTTGAGATGCGCTTAGCCCAATAAGCTATCTGAAATAGGAGAGATGTAAATTGAACAAATGTGATAGAATTTCCCTGAACTCTTATATTAACCTTAATGTAAAATGATCTAATCGGGTCTCTGGTCGCCCTACCCTAGAAGTTTAATAGTGCATTTCACTCCTCATTTCATGCGCTTTGAGATGCCGCTTAGCCCAATAAGCTATCTGAAATAGGCGCGACGTAAATTGAACAAATGTGATAGAATTTGGCTGAATCCTTATATTAACCAAAATATAAAATGATCTAATCGGGTCTCTTATTGCCCTATCATAGAAGTTTCATAGTGCATTTTACTCGCCATTTCATGCGCTTTGAGATGCCTCTTAGCCCAATACGCTATATGAAACGTGAGCGACGTAAATTGAACAAATGTGATAGAATTTCGCTGAATTCTTATATTAACCAAAATATAAAATGATCTAATCGGGTCTCTGATTGCACTATCATAGAAGTTTAATAGTGCGTTTTACTCGCCATTCCACGCGCTTTAACATAATGCCTAGCCCAGTACGCTATCTGAAATAGGAGCGACGTAAATTGAACAAATGTGATAGAATTTTGCTGAATTCTTAAATTAACGGTAATATAAAATGATCTAGTCGGGTCTCTGTTTGACCTACCCTAGAAGTTTAATAGTGCATTTTACTCGCCATTTCATGCGCATTGAGATGCCGCTTAGCCCAATACGCTATCTGAAATAGGAGCGACATAAATTGATCAAATGTGATAGAGTTTCGCTGAATTCTTAAATTAACCATAATATAAAATGATCTAATCGGGTCTCTGTTTGCCCTACCCTAGAAGTTTAATAGTGCATTTTACTCGCCATTTCATGCGCTTTGAGGTGCCGCTTAGCCCAATACGCTATCTGAAATAGAAGCGACGTAAATTCAACAAATATGATAGAATTTCGCTGAATACTTATATTAACCTTAATGTAAAATGATCTAATCGGGTCTCTGTTCGCCCTAGCCGAGAAGTTTAATAGTGCATTTTATTCGCCATTTCATGCGCTTTGAGATGCCGCTTGGCCCAATACGCTATCTGAAATAGGAGCGACGTAAATTGAACAAATGTATAGGATTCGCTGAATTCTTATATTAACCAAATTATAAAATGATCTAATCGGGTCCCTCTTTCCCTTACCCTAGAAGTTTAATAGTGCACTTCACTCGTCATTTCATGCGCTTTGAGATGCCGCTTAGACCAATACGCTATCTGAAATAGGATCGACGTAGGTTGAACAAATGTGATAGAATTACGCTGTATTCTTATATTAACCGTAATATAAAATGATCTAATCGGGTCTCTGTTTGCTTTACCCTAGAAGTTTAATAGTGCATTTTACTCGCCATTTGATGCGCTTTGAGATTCCGCTTAGCCCAATACGCTATCTGAAATAGGAGCGACGTAAATTGAACAAATGTGATAGAATTTTGCTGAATTCTTAAATTAACCATAATATAAAATGATCTAATCGGGTCTCTGTTTGTCCTACCCTAGAAGTTTAATAGTGCATTTCACTCGTAATTTCATGCGCTTTGAGATGCCGCTTAGCCCAATACGCTATCTGAAATAGGAGCGACGTAAATTGAACAAATGTGATAGAATTTCCCTGAAATCTTATATTAAACAAAATATAAAATGATCTAATCGGGTCTCTGATTGCCCTATCATAGAAGTTTAGGAGTGCATTTTTCTCGCCATTTCATGCGCATTGAGATGCCGCTTAGCACAATACGCTATCTGAAATATGAGCGACGAAAATTGAACAAATGTGATAGAATTTCGCTGAATTCTTATATTAACCTTAATGTAAAATGATCTAATCGGGTCTCTGTTCGCCCTACCCTAGAAGTTTAATATTGCATTTCACTCGTCATTTCATGCGCATTGAGATGCCCCCTAGCCCAGTACGCTATCTTAAATAGCAGCGACGTAAATTGAACAAATGTGATAGAACTTTGCTGAATTCTTGAATTAACCATAATACAAAATAAGCTAATCGGGACTCTGTTTGCCCTACCCTAGAAGTTTAATAGTGCATTTTACTCGCCATTCCATGCGCCTCGAGATGCCGCTTAGCCCAATACGCTATCTGAAATATGAGCGACGTTAATTGAACAAATGTGATAGAATTTCCCTGAAATCTTATATTAAACAAAATATAAAATGATCTAATCGGGTCTCAGATGACCCTGTCATAGAAGGTTAGTAGCGCATTTTACTCGCCATTTCATGCGCTTTGAGATGCCGCTTAGCCCAATACGCTATCTGAAATATGAGCGACGTAAATTGAACAAATGTGACAGAATTTCGCTGAATTCTTATATTAACGTTAATGTAAAATGATCTAATCGGGTCACTGTTCGCCCTACCCTAGAAGTTTAATAGTGCATTTCACTCGCTATTCCACTCGCTTTAAGATGCCGGCTATCCCAGTAGGTTATCTGAAATAGGAGTGACGTAAATTGAACAAATGTGATAGAATTACGCTTAATTCTTATATTTACCGTAATATAAAATGATCTAATCGGGTCTCTCTTTGCATTACCCTAGAAGTTTAATAGTGCATTTCACTCGTCATTTCATGCGCTTCGAGATGCCGCTTAGCGCAATACGCTATCTGATATCGGAGCGACGTAAATTGAACAAATGTGATAGAATTTCCTTGAATTCTTATATTAACCAAAATATAAAATGATATGATCGGATCTCTGATTGCCCTACCATCGAAGTTTAATAGTGCATTTCACTCGCCATTCCACGCGCTTTAAGATGCCGCCTAGCCCAGTACGCTATCTGAAATAGGAGCGACGTAAATTGAACAAATGTGATAGAATTTTGCTGAATTCTTATATTAACCATAATATAAAATGATCTGATTGGATCTCTGATTGCCCTACCATCGAAGTTTAATAGTGCATTTCACTCGCCATTCCACGCGCTTTAAGATGCCGCTTAGTCCAGTACGCTATCTGAAATAGGAGCGACGTAAATTGAACAAATGTGATAGAATTTTGCTGAATTCTTAAATTAACCATAATATAAAATGATCTAATCGGGTCTCTGTTTGTCCTACCCTAGAAGTTTAATAGTGCATTTCACTCGTAATTTCATGCGGTTTGAGATGCCGCTTAGCCCAATACGCTATCTGGAATAGGAGCGAAGTAAATTGAACAAATGTGATAGAATTTCGCTGAATACTTTTATTAACCATAATGTAAAATGATCTAATCGGGTCTCTGTTCGCCCTAGCCGAGAAGTTTAATAGAGCATTTTATTCGCCATTTCATGCGCTTTGAGATGCCGCTTGCCCCAATACGCTATCTGAAATAGGAGCGACGTAAATTGAAGAAATGTGATAGGATTTCGCTGAATTCTTAAATTAACCATAACATAAAATGATCTAATCGGGCCTCTCTTTGCCCTACCCAAGAAGTTTAATAGTGCATTTTACTCGCCATTTCATGCGCTTTGAGATGCCGCTTAGCCCAATAAGCTATATGAAACCTGAGCGACGTAAATTGAACAAATGTGATAGAATTTCGCTGAATTCTTATATTAACCAAAATATAAAATGGTCTAATCGGGTCTCTGATTGCCCTATTATAGAAGTTTAATAGTGCATTTTACTCGCCATTCCACGCGCTTTAAGATGACGCCTAGCGCAGTACGCTATCTGAAATAGGAGCGACGTAAATTGAACAATTGTTATAGAATTTCGCTGAATTCTTATATTAACCAAATTATAAAATGATCTAATCGGGTCTCTGATTGCCCTATTATAGAAGTTTAATAGTGCATTTTACTCGCCATTCCACGCGCTTTAAGATGCCGCCTCGCCCAGTACGCTATCTGAAATAGGAGCGACGTAAATTGAACAAATGTGATAGAATTTTGCTGAATTCTTAAATTAACGGTAATATAAAATGATCTAATCGAGTCTCTGTTTGACCTACCCTAGAAGTTTAATAGTGCATTTTACTCGCCATTTCATGCGCATTGAGATGCCGCTTAGCCCAATACGCTATCTGAAATAGGAGCGACATAAATTGAACAAATGTGATAGAGTTTCGCTGAATTCTTAAATTAACCATAATATAAAATGATCTAATCGGGTCTCTGTTTGTCCTACCCTAGAAGTTTAATAGTGCATTTCACTCGTAATTTCATGCGGTTTGAGATGCCGCTTAGCCCAATACGCTATCTGGAATAGGAGCGAAGTAAATTGAACAAATGTGATAGAATTTCGCTGAATACTTTTATTAACCATAATGTAAAATGATCTAATCGGGTCTCTGTTCGCCCTAGCCGAGAAGTTTAATGGAGCATTTTATTCGCCATTTCATGCGCTTTGAGATGCCGCTTGCCCCAATACGCTATCTGAAATAGGAGCGACGTAAATTGAAGAAATGTGATAGGATTTCGCTGAATTCTTAAATTAACCATAACATAAAATGATCTAATCGGGCCTCTCTTTGCCCTACCCAAGAAGTTTAATAGTGCATTTTACTCGCCATTTCATGCGCTTTGAGATGCCGCTTAGCCCAATAAGCTATATGAAACCTGAGCGACGTAAATTGAACAAATGTGATAGAATTTCGCTGAATTCTTATATTAACCAAAATATAAAATGATCTAATCGGGTCTCTGATTGCCCTATTATAGAAGTTTAATAGTGCATTTTACTCGCCATTCCACGCGCTTTAAGATGACGCCTAGCGCAGTACGCTATCTGAAATAGGAGCGACGTAAATTGAACAATTGTTATAGAATTTCGCTGAATTCTTATATTAACCAAATTATAAAATGATCTAATCGGGTCTCTGATTGCCCTATTATAGAAGTTTAATAGTGCATTTTACTCGCCATTCCACGCGCTTTAAGATGCCGCCTCGCCCAGTACGCTATCTGAAATAGGAGCGACGTAAATTGAACAAATGTGATAGAATTTTGCTGAATTCTTAAATTAACGGTAATATAAAATGATCTAATCGAGTCTCTGTTT
Organism: Macropis europaea; assembly: GCA_916610135.2. Taxonomy (NCBI): domain Eukaryota; kingdom Metazoa; phylum Arthropoda; class Insecta; order Hymenoptera; family Melittidae; genus Macropis; species Macropis europaea. Next base: position 25,643 of record CAKAJE020000860.1, read on the forward strand.
GACCTACCCTAGAAGTTTAATAGTGCATTTTACTCGCCATTTCATGCGCATTGAGATGCCGCTTAGCCCAATACGCTATCTGAAATAGGAGCGACATAAATTGAACAAATGTGATAGAGTTTCGCTGAATTCTTAAATTAACCATAATATAAAATGATCTAATCGGGTCTCTGTTTGCCCTACCCTAGAAGTTTAATAGTGCATTTTACTCGCCATTTCAAGCGCTTTGAGATGCCGCTAAGCCCAATACGCTATCTGAAATAGGAGCGACGTAAATTGAACAAATGTGATAGAATTTCGCTGAATCCTTATATTAACCAAAATATAAAATGATCTAATCGGGTCTCGGATTGTCCTATCATGGAAGTTTAATAGTGCATTTTACTCGCCATTCCAGGCGCTTTAAGATGCCGCCTGGCCCAGTAGGCTATCTGAAATAGGAGTGACGTAAATTGAACAAATCTGATAGAATTACGCTTAATACTTATATTAACCGTAATATAAAATGATCTAACCGGGTCTCTCTTTTCCTTACCCTAGAAGTTTAATAGTGCACTTCACTCGCCATTTTATGCGCTTTGAGATGCCGCTTGGCCCAATACGCTATCTGAAATGGGAGCGACGTAGGTTGAACAAATGTGATAGAATTACGCTGTATTCTTATATTAACCGTAATATAAAATGATCTAATCGGGTCTCTGTTTGCTTTACCCTAGAAGTTTAATAGTGCATTTTACTCGTCATTTCATGCGCTTTGAGATTCCGCTTAGCCCAATACGCTATCTGAAATAGGAGCGACGTAAATTGATCAAATGTGATAGAATTTCGCTGAATTCTTATATTAACCAAATTATAAAATGATCTATTCGGGTCTCTGATTGCCATATCATAGAAGTTTAATAGTGCATTTCACTCGCCATTCCACGCGCTTTAAGATGCCGCCCAGCACAGTACGCTATCTGATATAGGAGCAACGTAAATTGAACAAATGTGATAGAATTTTTCTGAATTCTTAAATTAACGGTAATATAAAATGATCTAATCGGGTCTCTGTTTGCCCTACCCTAGAAGTTTAATAGTGCATTTCACTCGTCATTCCACGCGCTTTAAGATTCCGCTCAGCCCAGTACGCTATCTGAAATAGGAGCAACGTAAATTGAACAAATGTGACAGAATTTTGCTGAAGTCTTATATTAACCGTAATATAAAATGATCTAATCGGGACTCTCTTTGCCTTACCCTAGAAGTTTAATAGTGCATTTCACTCGCCATTTCATGCGCTTTGAGATGCCGCATATCACACTGCGCTATCTGAAATAGGAGAGACGTAAATTGAACAAATGTGATAGAATTTCGCTGAATTCTTCTATTAACCATATTGTAAAATGATCTAATCGGGTCTCTGTTCGCCCTAGCCTATAAGTTTAATAGTGCATTTTATTCGCCATTTCATGCGCTTTGAGATGCCGCTTAGCCCAATACGCTATCTGAAATAGGAGCGACGTAAATTGAACAAATGTGATAGAATTTCGCTGAATTCTTATATTAACCAAAATATAAAATGATCTAATCGGGTCTCTGATTGCCCTATCATAGAAGGCTAATAGTGCATTTTACTCGCTATTCCACGCGTTTTAAGATGCCGGCTAGCCCAGTAGGCTATCTGAAATAGGAGTGACGTAAATTGAACAAACCTGATAGAATTACGCTTAATACTTATATTAACCGTAATATAAAATGATCTAGTCGGGTCTCTCTTTGCCCTACCCTAGAAGTTTAATAGTGCGTTTTACTCGACATTTCATGCGCTTTGAGATTCCGCTTAGCACAATACGCTATCTGAAATAGGAGCGACGTAAATTGAACAAATGTGATAGAATTTCGCTGAATTCTTTTATTAACAATAATATAAAATGACCTAATCGGGTCTCTGATTGCCCTATCATAGAAGTTTAATAGTGCATTTCACTCGCCATTCCACGCGCTTTATGCTGACGCCTAGCCCAGTACGCTATCTGAAATAGGAGCGACGTAAATTGAACAAATGTGATAGAGTTTCGCTGAATCCTTATATTAACCAAAATATAAAATGATCTAATCGGGTCTCTTATTGCCCTATCATAGAAGTTTCATAGTGCATTTTAATCGCCCTTCAACGCGCTTTAAGATGCCGTCTAGCCCAGTACGCTATCTGAAATAGGAGCGACGTAAGTTGTACAAATGTGATACTATTACGCTGAATTCTTATATTATCCATAATATAAAATGATATAATTGGGTCTGTGCTTGCGTTACCCTAGATGTTTAATAGTGCATTTTACTCGCAATTTCATGCGCTTTGAGATGCCGCTTAGCCCAAAACGCTATCTGAAACAGGAGCGACGTAAATTGAACAAATGTGATACAATTTCGCTGAATTCTTTAATTAACTATAATATAAAATTATCTAATCGGGTCTGTGCTTGCGTTACCCTAGAAGTTTAATAGTGCATTTTATTCGCCATTTCATACGCTTTGAGATGCCGCTTAGCCCAATACGCTATCTGAAATAGGAGCGACGGAAAGTGAACAAATGTGATAGAATTTCGCTGAATTCTTATATTAACCAAATTATAAAATGATCTATTCGGGTCTCTGATTGCCATATCATAGAAGTTTAATAGTGCATTTCACTCGTCATTCCACGCGCTTTAAGATTCCGCTCAGCCCAGTACGCTATCTGAAATAGGAGCAACGTAAATTGAACAAATGTGACAAAATTTTGCTGAAGTCTTATATTAACCGTAATATAAAATGATCTAATCGGGACTCTCTTTGCCTTACCCTAGAAGTTTAATAGTGCATTTCACTCGCCATTTCATGCGCTTTGAGATGCCGCATATCACACTGCGCTATCTGAAATAGGAGAGACGTAAATTGAACAAATGTGATAGAATTTCGCTGAATTCTTCTATTAACCATATTGTAAAATGATCTAATCGGGTCTCTGTTCGCCCTAGCCTATAAGTTTAATAGTGCATTTTATTCGCCATTTCATGCGCTTTGAGATGCCGCTTAGCCCAATACGCTATCTGAAATAGGAGCGACGTAAATTGAACAAATGTGATAGAATTTCGCTGAATTCTTATATTAACCAAAATATAAAATGATCTAATCGGGTCTCTGATTGCCCTATCATAGAAGGCTAATAGTGCATTTTACTCGCTATTCCACGCGTTTTAAGATGCCGGCTAGCCCAGTAGGCTATCTGAAATAGGAGTGACGTAAATTGAACAAACCTGATAGAATTACGCTTAATACTTATATTAACCGTAATATAAAATGATCTAGTCGGGTCTCTCTTTGCCCTACCCTAGAAGTTTAATAGTGCGTTTTACTCGACATTTCATGCGCTTTGAGATTCCGCTTAGCACAATACGCTATCTGAAATAGGAGCGACGTAAATTGAACAAATGTGATAGAATTTCGCTGAATTCTTTTATTAACAATAATATAAAATGACCTAATCGGGTCTCTGATTGCCCTATCATAGAAGTTTAATAGTGCATTTCACTCGCCATTCCACGCGCTTTATGCTGACGCCTAGCCCAGTACGCTATCTGAAATAGGAGCGACGTAAATTGAACAAATGTGATAGAGTTTCGCTGAATCCTTATATTAACCAAAATATAAAATGATCTAATCGGGTCTCTTATTGCCCTATCATAGAAGTTTCATAGTGCATTTTAATCGCCCTTCAACGCGCTTTAAGATGCCGTCTAGCCCAGTACGCTATCTGAAATAGGAGCGACGTAAGTTGTACAAATGTGATACTATTACGCTGAATTCTTATATTATCCATAATATAAAATGATATAATTGGGTCTGTGCTTGCGTTACCCTAGATGTTTAATAGTGCATTTTACTCGCAATTTCATGCGCTTTGAGATGCCGCTTAGCCCAAAACGCTATCTGAAACAGGAGCGACGTAAATTGAACAAATGTGATACAATTTCGCTGAATTCTTTAATTAACTATAATATAAAATTATCTAATCGGGTCTGTGCTTGCGTTACCCTAGAAGTTTAATAGTGCATTTTATTCGCCATTTCATACGCTTTGAGATGCCGCTTAGCCCAATACGCTATCTGAAATAGGAGCGACGGAAAGTGAACAAATGTGATAGAATTTCGCTGAATTCTTATATTAACCAAAATATAAAATGATCTAATCGGGTCTCTGATTGCCCTGTCATAGTAGTTTAATAGTGCATTTTACTCGCCATTCCGCGCGCTTTAAGATGCCGCCTAGCCCAGTACGCTATCTGAAATAGGAGCGACGTAAATTGAACAAATGTGATAGAATTTTGCTGAATTCTTAAATTAACCATAATATATAATGATCTAATCGGGTCTCTGTTTGCCCTACCCTAGAAGTTTAATAGTGCATTTTACTCGCCATTTCATGCGCTTTGAGATGCCGCTTAGCCCAATACGCTATCTGAAATAGGAGCGACGTCAGGTGAACAAATGTGATAGAATTTCGCTGAATTCTTTTATTAACCATAATGTAAAATGATCTAATCGGGTCTCTGTTCGCCCTCGCCTAGAACTTTAATAGTGCATTTTATTCGCCATTTCATACGCTTTGAGACGCCGCTTAGCCCAATACGCTATCTGAAATAGGAGCGACGTAAGTTGAACAAATGTGATAGAATTTCGCTGAATTCTTTTATTAACCATAATGGAAAATGATCTAATCGGGTCTCTGTTCGCCCTAGCCTAGAAGTTTAATAGTGGATGTTACTCGCCATTCCACGCGCTTTAAGATGCCGCCTAGCCCAGTACGCTATCTGAAATAGGAGCGACCTAAATTGAACAAGTGTGATAGAATTTTGCTGAATTCTTAAATTAACCATAATATATAATGATATAATCGGGTCTCTGTTTGCCTTACCCTAGAAGTTTAATAGTGCATTCTACTCGCCATTTCATGCGCTTTGAGGTGCCGCTTAGCCCAATACGCTATCTGAAATAGGAGCGACCTAAATTGAACAAATGTGATAGAATTTCGTTGAATTCTTAAATTAACCATAATATACAATGACCTAATCGGGTCTCTGTTCGCCCTAGCCTAGAAGTTTAATAGTGCATTTTACTCGCTCTTCCACGCGCTTTAAGATGCCGCCTAGCCCAGTACGCTATCTCAAGCAGGTGCGGCGTAAGTTGAACAAATGTGATAGAATTATGCTGAATTCTTATATTATCCGTAATATAAAATGATCTAATCGGTTCTCTGTTTGCCTTATCCTAGAAGTTTAATAGTACATCTTACTCGCCATTTCATGCGCTTTGTGATGCCGCCTAGCCCGATACGCTATCTGAAATAGGAGAGACGTAAGTTGAACAAATGTGATAGAATTTCGTTGAATTCTTTTATTAACCATAATGGAAAATGATCTAATCGGGTCTCTGTTCGCCCTAGCCTAGAAGTTTAATAGTGGATGTTACTCGCCATTCCACGCGCTTTAAGATGCCGCCTAGCCCAGTACGCTATCTGAAATAGGAGCGACCTAAATTGAACAAATGTGATAGAATTTTGCTGAATTCTTAAATTAACCATAATATATAATGATCTATTCGGGTCTCTGTTTGCCTTACCCTAGAAGTTTAATAGTGCATTTTACTCGCCATTTCATGCGCTTTGAGGTGCCGCTTAGCCCAATACGCTATCAGAAATAGGAGCGACGTAAATTGAACAAATGTGATAGAATTTCGTTGAATTCTTAAATTAACCATAATATACAATGATCTAATCGGGTCTCTGTTCGCCCTAGCCTAGAAGTTTAATAGTGCATTTTACTCGCCCTTCCACGCGCTTTAAGATGCCGCCTAGCCCAGTACGCTATCTCAAGCAGGTGCGGCGTAAGTTGAACAAATGTGATAGAATTACGCTGAATTCTTATATTATCCGTAATATAAAATGATCTAATCGGTCCTCTGTTTGCCTCATCCTAGAAGTTTAATAGTACATCTTACTCGCCATTTCATGCGCTTTGAGATGCCGCCTAGCCCGATACGCTATCTGAAATAGGAGAGACGTAAGTTGAACAAATGTGATAGAATTTCCCTGAATTCTTATATTAACCTTAATGTAAAATGATCTAATCGGGTCTCTGTTTGCCCTAGCCTAGAAGATTAATAGTGCATTTTATTGGACATTCCATGCGCTTTGAGATGCCGCTTAGCCCAATACGCTATCTGGAATAGGAGCGACGTAAATTGAACAAATGTGATAGAATTTCCCTGAAATCTTATATTAAACAAAATATAAAATGATCTAATCGGGTCTCTGATTGTCCTATCATAGATGTTTAGTCGTGCATTTTACTCGCCCTTCCACGCCCTTGAAGATGCCGCCTAGCCCAGTACGCTATCTGAAATAGGAACGACGTAAATTGAACAAATGTGATAGAATTTTGCTGAATTATTAAATTAACCATAATATAAAATGATCTAATCGGGTCTCTGTTTGCCCTACCCTAGAAGCTTAATAGTGCGTTTTACTCGGCATTTCATGAGCATTGAGATGCCGCTTAGCCCAATACGCTATCTGAAATAGGAGAGACGTAAATTGAACAAATGTGATAGAATTTCGCTGAATTCATATATTAACCAAAATATAAAATGATCTAATCGGGTCTCTGATTGCCCTATCATAGAAGTTTAATAGTGCATTTCACTCATCATTTCATGTGCTTTGAGATGCCGCTTAGCCGAATACGCTATCTGAAATAGGAGCGACGTAAATTGAACAAATGTGATAGAATTTCCTTGAATTCTTATATTAACCAAAATATAAAATGATCTGATCGGGTCCCTGATTGCCCTATCATAGAAGTTTAATAGTGCATTTTACTCGCCATTCCACGCGCTTTAAGATGCCGCCTAGCCCAGTACGCTATCTGAAATAGGAGCGCCGTAAATTGAACAAATGTGATAGAATTTTGCTGAATTCTTAAATTAACGGTAATATAAAATGATCTAATCGGGTCTCTGTTTGCCCTACCCTAGAAGTTTAATAGTGCATTTCACTCGTCATTCCACGCGCTTTAAGATGCCGCCCAGCCCAGTACGCTATCTGAAATAGGAGCAACGTAAATTGAACAAATGTGACAGAATTTTGCTGAATTCTTATATTAACCGTAATATAAAATGATCTAATCGGGACTCTCTTTGCCTTACCCTAGAAGTTTAATAGTGCATTTCACTCGTCATTTCATGCGCTTTGAGATGCCGCATATCACACTGCGCTATCTGAAATAGGAGAGACGTAAATTGAACAAATGTGATAGAATTTCGCTGAATTCTTTTATTAACCATAATGTAAAATGATCTAATCGGGTCTCTGTTCGCCCTAGCCTATAAGTTTAATAGTGCATCTTATTCGCCATTTCATGCGCTTTGAGATGCCGCTTAGCCCAATACGCTATCTGAAATAGGACCGACGTAAATTGAACAAATGTGATAGAATTTCGCTGAATTCTTATAATAACCAAATTATAAAATGATCTAATCGGGTCTCTGATTGCCCTATCGTAGAAGTTTAATAGTGCATTTTACTCGCCATTCCACGCGCTTTAAGATGCCGCCCAGCCCAGTACGCTATCTGAAATAGGAGCAACGTAAATTGAACAAATGTGACAGAATTTTGCTGAATTCTTAAATTAACCATAATATAAAATGATCTAATCGGGTCTCTGTTTGCCCTACCCTAGAAGTTTAATAGTGCGATATACTCGACATTTCATGCGCTTTGAGATGCCGCTTAGCCCAATACGCTATCTGAAATAGGAGCGACGTAAATTGAACAAATGTGATAGAATTTCGCTGAATTCTTTTATTAACAATAATGTAAAATGATCTAATCGGGTCTCTGTTCGCCCTAGCCGAGAAGTTTAATAGTGCATTTTATTCGCCACTTCATGCGCTTTGAGATGCCGCTTAGCCCAATACGCTATCTAAAACAGGAGCGACGTAAGTTGAACAAATGTGATAGGGTTTCGCTGAATTCTTATATTAACCAAAATATAAAATGGTCTAATCGGGTCTCTGATTGCCCTATCATAGAAGGCTAATAGTGCATTTTACTCGCTATTCCACGCGCTTTAATATGCCGGCTAGCCCAGTAGGCTACCTGAAATAGGAGTGACGTAAATTGCACAAATGTGACAGAATTACGCTTAATTCTTACATTAACCGTAATATAAAATGATCTAGTCGGGTCTCTCTTTGCCCTACCCTAGAAGTTTAATAGTGCGTTTTACTCGACATTTCATGCGCTTTGAGATTCCGCTTAGCCCAATACGCTATCTGAAATAGGAGCGACGTAAATTGAACAAACGTGATAGAATTTCGCTGAATTCTTTTATTAACAATAATATAAAATGATCTAATCGGGTCTCTGATTGCCCTATCATAGAAGTTTAATAGTGCATTTTACTCGCCATTCCACGCGCTTTATGCTGACGCCTAGCCCAGTACGCTATCTGAAATAGGAGCGACGTAA
>CAKAJE020000861.1:0-109779 GCA_916610135.2 Macropis europaea
GAATTCTTATATTAACCGTAATATAAAATGATCTAATCGGGTCTCTGATTGCCCTATCATAGAAGTTTAATAGTGCATTTTACTCGCCTTTCCACGCGCTTTAAGATGCCGCCTAGCCCAGTACGCTATCTGAAAGAGGAGCGACGTAAGTTGAACAAATGTGATAGAATTACGCTGAATTCTTATATTAACCGTAATATAAAATGATCTAATCGGGTCTCTGTTTGCCTTATCCTAGAAGTTTAATAGTGCATTTTACTCACCATTTCATACGCATTGAGATGCCGCTTAGCCCAATACGCTATCTGAAATAGGAGCGACGTAAGTTGAACAAATGTGATAGAATTACGCTGAATTCTTATATTAACCGTAATATAAAATGATCTAATCGGGTCTCTGTTTGCCCTACCCTAGAAGTTTAATAGTGCATTTTATTCGCCATTTCATGCGCTTTGAGATGCCGCTTAACCCAATACGCTATCTGAAATAGCAGCGACGTAAATTAAACAAATGTGATAGAATGTCCCTGAAATCTTATGTTAAACAAAATGTAAAATGATCTAATCGGGTCTCTGATTGCCCTATCATGGAAGATTAGAAGTGCATTTTACTCACCTTCCACGCGCTTTAAGAAGCCGCCTAGCCCAGTACGCTATCTGAAATAGGAGCGACGTAAATTGAACAAATGTGATAGAATTTTGCTGAATTCTTAAATTAACCATAATATAAAATGATCTAATCGGGTCTCTGTTTGCCCTACCCTTGAACTTTAATAGTGCATTCTACTCGCCATTTCATGCGCTTTGAGATGCCGCTTAGCCCAATACGCTGTCTGAAATAGGAGCGACGTAAATTGAACAAATGTAATCGAATTTCGCTGAATTCTTAAATTAACCATAATATAAAATGATCTAATCGGGTCTCTGTTTGCCCTACCATTGAAGTTTAATAGTGCATTTTACTTGCCATTTTATGCGCTTTGAGATGCCGCTTAGCCCAATACGCTATCTGAAATAGGAGCGACGTAAATTGAACAAATGTGATAGAATTACGCTGAATTCTTATATTAACCGTAATATAAAATGATCTAATCGGGTCTCTGATTGCCCTATCATAGAAGTTTAATAGTGCATTTTACTCGCCTTTCCACGCGCTTTAAGATGCCGCCTAGCCCAGTACGCTATCTGAAAGAGGAGCGACGTAAGTTGAACAAATGTGATAGAATTACGCTGAATTCTTATATTAACCGTAATATAAAATGATCTAATCGGGTCTCTGTTTGCCTTATCCTAGAAGTTTAATAGTGCATTTTACTCACCATTTCATACGCATTGAGATGCCGCTTAGCCCAATACGCTATCTGAAATAGGAGCGACGTAAGTTGAACAAATGTGATAGAATTACGCTGAATTCTTATATTAACCGTAATATAAAATGATCTAATCGGGTCTCTGTTTGCCCTACCCTAGAAGTTTAATAGTGCATTTTATTCGCCATTTCATGCGCTTTGAGATGCCGCTTAGCCCAATACGCTATCTGAAATAGCAGCGACGTAAATTAAACAAATGTGATAGAATGTCCCCGAAATCTTATGTTAAACAAAATGTAAAATGATCTAATCGGGTCTCTGATTGCCCTATCATGGAAGATTAGAAGTGCATTTTACTCACCCTTCCACGCGCTTTAAGAAGCCGCCTAGCCCAGTACGCTATCTGAAATAGGAGCGACGGTAAATTGAACAAATGTGATAGAATTTTGCTGAATTCTTAAATTAACCATAATATAAAATGATCTAATCGGGTCTCTGTTTGCCCTACCCTTGAACTTTAATAGTGGCATTCTACTCGCCATTTCATGCGCTTTGAGATGCCGCTTAGCCCAATACGCTATCTGAAATAGGAGCGACGTAAATTGAACAAATGTAATCGAATTTCGCTGAATTCTTAAATTAACCATAATATAAAATGAGCTAATCGGGTCTCTGATTGCCCTATCATAGAAGTTTAATAGTGCATTTTACTCGCCATTCCTCGCGTTTTAAGATGCCGCCAAGCCCAGTACGCTAGCTGAAATAGGAACGACGTAAATTGAAAAAATGTGATAGAATTTTGCTGAATTCTTAAATTAACCCATTACATAAAATGATCTAATCGGGTCTCTGTTTACCCTACCCTAGAAGTTTAATAGTGCATTTTACTCGCCATTTCATACACTTTGAGATGCTGCTTAGCCCAATACGCTAACTGAAATAGGAGCGACGTAAATTGAACAAATGTGATAGAATTTCACTGGATTCTTATATTAACCAAAATATAAAATGATCTAATCGGGTCTCTGATAGCCGTATCATAGAAGTTTAATAGTGCATTTTACTCGCCATTCCACGCGCTTTAAGATGCCGCCTAGCCCAGTACGCTATCTGAAAGAGGAGCGACGTAAGTTGAACAAATGTGATAGAATTACGCTGAATTCTTATATTAACCGTAATATAAAATGATCTAATCGGGTCTCTGTTTGCCTTATCCTAGAAGTTTAATAGTGCATTTTACTCACCATTTCATACGCATTGAGATGCCGCTTAGCCCAATACGCTATCTGAAATAGGAGCGACGTAAGTTGAACAAATGTGATAGAATTACGCTGAATTCTTATATTAACCGTAATATAAAATGATCTAATCGGGCCTCTGTTTGCCCTACCCTAGAAGTTTAATAGTGCATTTTATTCGCCATTTCATGCGCTTTGAGATGCCGCTTAGCCCAATACGCTATCTGAAATAGCAGCGACGTAAATTAAACAAATGTGATAGAATGTCCCTGAAATCTTATGTTAAACAAAATGTAAAATGATCTAATCGGGTCTCTGATTGCCCTATCATGGAAGATTAGTAGTGCATTTTACTCACCCTTCCACGCGCTTTAAGAAGCCGCCTTGCCCAGTACGCTATCTGAAATAGGAGCGACGTAAGTTGAACAAATGTGATAGAATTACGCTGCATTCTTATATTAACCGTAATATAAAATGATCTAATCGGGTCTCTGTTTGCCCTACCCTAGAAGTTTAATAGTGCATTTTACTCGCCATTTCATGCGCTTTGAGATGCCGCTTAGCCCAATACGCTATCTGAAATACGAGCGACGTAAGTTGAACAAATGTGATAGAATTTCGCTGAATTCTTAAATTAACCATAATATAAAATGATCTAATGGGGTCTCTGTTTGCCCTACCCTAGAAGTTTAATAGTGCATCTGACTCGTCATTTCATGCGCTTTGAGATGCCGCTTAGCCCAATACGCTATCTGAAATAGGAGCGATGTAAATTGATCAAATGTGATAGAATTTCGCTGAATTCTTATATAACCAAAATATAAAATGATCTAATCGGGTCTCTGATTGCCCTATCATAGAAGTTTAATAGTGAATTTTACAGGCCATTCCACGCGCTTTAAGATGCCGCTTAGCCCAATACGCTATCAGCAATAGGAGCGACGTAAATTGAACAAATGTGATAGAATTTCGCTGAATTCTTAAATTAACCATAATATAAAATGATCTAATCGGGTCTCTGTTTGCCTTATCCTAGAAGTTTAATAGTGCATTTTACTCACCATTTCATACGCATTGAGATGCCGCTTAGCCCAATACGCTATCTGAAATAGGAGCGACGTAAGTTGAACAAATGTGATAGAATTACTCTGAATTCTTATATTAACCGTAATATAAAATGATCTAATCGGGTCTCTGTTTGCCCTACCCTAGAAGTTTAATAGTGCATTTTATTCGCCATTTCATGCGCTTTGAGATGCCGCTTAGCCCAATACGCTATCTGAAATAGCAGCGACGTAAATTAAACAAATGTGATAGAATGTCCCTGAAATCTTATGTTAAACAAAATGTAAAATGATCTAATCGGGTCTCTGATTGCCCTATCATGGAAGATTAGTAGTGCATTTTACTCACCCTTCCACGCGCTTTAAGAAGCCGCCTAGCCCAGTACGCTATCTGAAATAGGAGCGACGTAAATTGAACAAATGTGATAGAATTTTGCTGAATTCTTAAATTAACCATAATATAAAATGATCTAATCGGGTCTCTGTTTACCCTACCCTTGAACTTTAATAGTGCATTCTACTCGCCATTTCATGCGCCTTCAGATGCCGCTTAGCCGAATACGCTATCTGAAATAGGAGCGACGTAAATTGAACAAATGTAATCGAATTTCGCTGAATTCTTAAATTAACCATAATATAAAATGAGCTAATCGGGTCTCTGTTTGCCCTACCCTAGAAGTTTAATAGTGCATTTCACTCGTCACTTCATGCGCTTTGAGATGCCGCTAAGCCCAATAAGCTATCTGAAATAGGAGCGACGTAAATTGAAGAAATGAGAAAGAATTATGCTGAATTCTTAAATTGACCATAATATAAAATGATCTAATCGGGTCTCTGTTTGCCCTACCCTAGAAGTTTAATATTGCATTTCACTCGCCATTTCATGCGCTTTGAGGTGCCGCTTAGACCAATATGCTATCTGAAATAGGAGCGACGTAAATTGAACAAATGTGATAGAATTTCCCTGAAATCTTATATAAAACAAAATATAAAATGATCTAATCGGGTCTCTGATTGCCCTATCATGGAAGATTAGTAGTGCATTTTACTCACCCTTCCACGCGCTTTAAGATACCGCCTTGCCCAGTACGCTATCTGAAATAGGAGCGACGTAAGTTGAACAAATGTGATAGAATTACGCTGCATTCTTATATTAACCGTAATATAAAATGATCTAATCGGGTCCCTGTTTGCCCTACCCTAGAAGTTTAACAGTGCATTTTACTCGTCATTTCATGCGCTTTGAGATGCCGCATAGCCCAATACGCTATCTGACATACGAGCGACGTAAATTGAACAAATGTGATAGAATTTCGCTGAATTCTTAAATTAACCATAATATAAAATGATCTAATGGGGTCTCTGATTGCCCTACCCTAGAAGATTAATAGTGCATTTCACACGCCATTTCATGCGCTTTGAGATGCCGCTTAGCCCAATACGCTATCTGACATAGGAGCGACGTAAATTGTACAAATGTGATAGAATTTCGCTGAATTCTTAAATTAACCATAATATAAAATGATCTAATGGGGTCTCTGTTTGCCCTACCCTAGAAGTTTAATAGTGCATTTGACTCGTCATTTCATGCGCTTTGAGATGCCGCTTAGCCCAATACGCTATCTGAAATAGGAGCGACGTAAATTGAACAAATGTGATAGAATTTCGCTGAATTCTTATATTAACCTCAATGTAAAATGATCTAATCGGGTCTTTGTTCGCCCTACCCTAGAAGTTTAATAGTGCATTTCACTCGTCATTTCATGCGCTTTGAGATGCCGCTTAGCCCAATAAGCTATCTGAAATAGGAGCGACGTAAATTAACCAAATGTGATAGAATTTCGCTGAATTCTTATATAACCAAAATATAAAATGATCTAATCGGGTCTCTGATTGCCCTATCATAGAAGTTTAATAGTGAATTTTACTCGCCATTCCACGCGCTTTAAGATGCCGCTTAGCCCAATACGCTATCAGCAATAGGAGCGACGTAAATTGAACAAATGTGATAGAATTTCGCTGAATTCTTAAATTAACCATAATATAAAATGATCTAATCGGGTCTCTGTTCGCCCTAGCGTAGAAGCTTAATTGTGCATTTTATTCGTCATTTCATGCGCTTTGAGATGCCGCTTAGCCCAATACGCTATCTGAAATAGGAGCGACGTAAATTGAACAAATGTGATAGAATTTCGCTGAATTCTTATATTAACCAAAATATAAAATGATCTAATCGGGTCTCTGTTTGCCCTACCCTAGAAGTTTAATAGTGCATTTTACTCGCCATTTCTCGCGCTTCGAGTTGCCGCTTAGCCCAATACGCTATCTGAAATATCAGCCACGTAAATTGAACAAATGTGAGACAATTTCGCTGAATTCTTAAATTAACCATAATATAAAATGATCTTATCGGGTCCCTGTTTGCCCTACCCTAGAAGTTTAATAGTGCATTTTACTCGACATTTCTTGCGCTTTGAGATGCCGCTTAGTCCAATACGCTATCTGAAATATCAGCGACGTAAATTGAACAAATGTGAGAGAATTTCGCTGAATTCTTATATTAACCAAAATATAAAATGATCTAATCGGGTCTCTGATAGCCCTATCATAGAAGTTTAATAGTGCATTTTACTCGCCATTCCACGCGCTTTAAGATGCCGCCTAGCCCAGTACGCTATCTGAAAGAGGAGCGACGTAAATTGAACAAATGTGATAGAATTTTGCTGACTTCTTAAATTAATCATAATATAAAATGATCTAATCGGGTCTCTGTTTGCCCTACCATTGAAGTTTAATAGTGCATTTTACTCGCCATTTTATGCGCTTTGAGATGCCGCTTAGCCCAATACGCTATCTGAAATAGGAGCGACGTAAATTGAACAAATGTGATAGAATTACGCTGAATTCTTATATTAACCGTAATATAAAATGATCTAATCGGGTCTCTGATTGCCCTATCATAGAAGTTTAATAGTGCATTTTACTCGCCTTTCCACGCGCTTTAAGATGCCGCCTAGCCCAGTACGCTATCTGAAAGAGGAGCGACGTAAGTTGAACAAATGTGATAGAATTACGCTGAATTCTTATATTAACCGTAATATAAAATGATCTAATCGGGTCTCTGTTTGCCTTATCCTAGAAGTTTAATAGTGCATTTTACTCACCATTTCATACGCATTGAGATGCCGCTTAGCCCAATACGCTATCTGAAATAGGAGCGACGTAAGTTGAACAAATGTGATAGAATTACGCTGAATTCTTATATTAACCGTAATATAAAATGATCTAATCGGGTCTCTGTTTGCCCTACCCTAGAAGTTTAATAGTGCATTTTATTCGCCATTTCATGCGCTTTGAGATGCCGCTTAGCCCAATACGCTATCTGAAATAGCAGCGACGTAAATTAAACAAATGTGATAGAATATCCCTGAAATCTTATGTTAAACAAAATGTAAAATGATCTAATCGGGTCTCTGATTGCCCTATCATGGAAGATTAGAAGTGCATTTTACTCACCCTTCCACGCGCTTTAAGAAGCCGCCTAGCCCAGTACGCTATCTGAAATAGGAGCGACGTAAATTGAACAAATGTGATAGAATTTTGCTGAATTCTTAAATTAACCATAATATAAAATGATCTAATCGGGTCTCTGTTTGCCCTACCCTTGAACTTTAATAGTGCATTCTACTCGCCATTTCATGCGCTTTGAGATGCCGCTTAGCCCAATACGCTGTCTGAAATAGGAGCGACGTAAATTGAACAAATGTAATCGAATTTCGCTGAATTCTTAAATTAACCATAATATAAAATGAGCTAATCGGGTCTCTGATTGCCCTATCATAGAAGTTTAACAGTGCATTTTACTCGCCATTCCTCGCGTTTTAAGATGCCGCCAAGCCCAGTACGCTAGCTGAAATAGGAACGACGTAAATTGAAAAAATGTGATAGAATTTTGCTGAATTCTTAAATTAACCATTACATAAAATGATCTAATCGGGTCTCTGTTTACCCTACCCTAGAAGTTTAATAGTGCATTTTACTCGCCATTTCATACGCTTTGAGATGCTGCTTAGCCCAATACGCTAACTGAAATAGGAGCGACGTAAATTGAACAAATGTGATAGAATTTCACTGGATTCTTATATTAACCAAAATATAAAATGATCTAATCGGGTCTCTGATAGCCGTATCATAGAAGTTTAATAGTGCATTTTACTCGCCATTCCACGCGCTTTAAGATGCCGCCTAGCCCAGTACGCTATCTGAAAGAGGAGCGACGTAAGTTGAACAAATGTGATAGAATTACGCTGAATTCTTATATTAACCGTAATATAAAATGATCTAATCGGGTCTCTGTTTGCCTTATCCTAGAAGTTTAATAGTGCATTTTACTCACCATTTCATACGCATTGAGATGCCGCTTAGCCCAATACGCTATCTGAAATAGGAGCGACGTAAGTTGAACAAATGTGATAGAATTACGCTGAATTCTTATATTAACCGTAATATAAAATGATCTAATCGGGTCTCTGTTTGCCCTACCCTAGAAGTTTAATAGTGCATTTTATTCGCCATTTCATGCGCTTTGAGATGCCGCTTAGCCCAATACGCTATCTGAAATAGCAGCGACGTAAATTAAACAAATGTGATAGAATGTCCCTGAAATCTTATGTTAAACAAAATGTAAAATGATCTAATCGGGTCTCTGATTGCCCTATCATGGAAGATTAGTAGTGCATTTTACTCACCCTTCCACGCGCTTTAAGAAGCCGCCTTGCCCAGTACGCTATCTGAAATAGGAGCGACGTAAGTTGAACAAATGTGATAGAATTACGCTGCATTCTTATATTAACCGTAATATAAAATGATCTAATCGGGTCTCTGTTTGCCCTACCCTAGAAGTTTAATAGTGCATTTTACTCGCCATTTCATGCGCTTTGAGATGCCGCTTAGCCCAATACGCTATCTGAAATACGAGCGACGTAAGTTGAACAAATGTGATAGAATTTCGCTGAATTCTTAAATTAACCATAATATAAAATGATCTAATGGGGTCTCTGTTTGCCCTACCCTAGAAGTTTAATAGTGCATCTGACTCGTCATTTCATGCGCTTTGAGATGCCGCTTAGCCCAATACGCTATCTGAAATAGGAGCGATGTAAATTGATCAAATGTGATAGAATTTCGCTGAATTCTTATATAACCAAAATATAAAATGATCTAATCGGGTCTCTGATTGCCCTATCATAGAAGTTTAATAGTGAATTTTACTCGCCATTCCACGCGCTTTAAGATGCCGCTTAGCCCAATACGCTATCAGCAATAGGAGCGACGTAAATTGAACAAATGTGATAGAATTTCGCTGAATTCTTAAATTAACCATAATATAAAATGATCTAATCGGGTCTCTGTTTGCCTTATCCTAGAAGTTTAATAGTGCATTTTACTCACCATTTCATACGCATTGAGATGCCGCTTAGCCCAATACGCTATCTGAAATAGGAGCGACGTAAGTTGAACAAATGTGATAGAATTACTCTGAATTCTTATATTAACCGTAATATAAAATGATCTAATCGGGTCTCTGTTTGCCCTACCCTAGAAGTTTAATAGTGCATTTTATTCGCCATTTCATGCGCTTTGAGATGCCGCTTAGCCCAATACGCTATCTGAAATAGCAGCGACGTAAATTAAACAAATGTGATAGAATGTCCCTGAAATCTTATGTTAAACAAAATGTAAAATGATCTAATCGGGTCTCTGATTGCCCTATCATGGAAGATTAGTAGTGCATTTTACTCACCCTTCCACGCGCTTTAAGAAGCCGCCTAGCCCAGTACGCTATCTGAAATAGGAGCGACGTAAATTGAACAAATGTGATAGAATTTTGCTGAATTCTTAAATTAACCATAATATAAAATGATCTAATCGGGTCTCTGTTTGCCCTACCCTTGAACTTTAATAGTGCATTCTACTCGCCATTTCATGCGCCTTCAGATGCCGCTTAGCCGAATACGCTATCTGAAATAGGAGCGACGTAAATTGAACAAATGTAATCGAATTTCGCTGAATTCTTAAATTAACCATAATATAAAATGAGCTAATCGGGTCTCTGTTTGCCCTACCCTAGAAGTTTAATAGTGCATTTCACTCGTCACTTCATGCGCTTTGAGATGCCGCTAAGCCCAATAAGCTATCTGAAATAGGAGCGACGTAAATTGAAGAAATGAGAAAGAATTATGCTGAATTCTTAAATTGACCATAATATAAAATGATCTAATCGGGTCTCTGTTTGCCCTACCCTAGAAGTTTAATATTGCATTTCACTCGCCATTTCATGCGCTTTGAGGTGCCGCTTAGACCAATATGCTATCTGAAATAGGAGCGACGTAAATTGAACAAATGTGATAGAATTTCCCTGAAATCTTATATAAAACAAAATATAAAATGATCTAATCGGGTCTCTGATTGCCCTATCATGGAAGATTAGTAGTGCATTTTACTCACCCTTCCACGCGCTTTAAGATACCGCCTTGCCCAGTACGCTATCTGAAATAGGAGCGACGTAAGTTGAACAAATGTGATAGAATTACGCTGCATTCTTATATTAACCGTAATATAAAATGATCTAATCGGGTCCCTGTTTGCCCTACCCTAGAAGTTTAACAGTGCATTTTACTCGTCATTTCATGCGCTTTGAGATGCCGCATAGCCCAATACGCTATCTGACATACGAGCGACGTAAATTGAACAAATGTGATAGAATTTCGCTGAATTCTTAAATTAACCATAATATAAGATCATCTAATCGGGTCTCTGTTTGCCCTACCCTAGAAGTTTAATAGTGCATTTGACTCGTCATTTCATGCGCTTTGAGATGCCGCTTAGCCCAATACGCTATCTGAAATAGGAGCGATGTAAATTGATCAAATGTGATAGAATTTCGCTGAATTCTTTTATTAACCATAACGTAAAATGATCTAATCGGGTCTCTGTTCGCCCTAGCGTTGAAGCTTAATTGTGCATTTTATTCGTCATTTCATGCGCTTTGAGATGCCGCTTAGCCCAATACGCTATCTGAAATAGGAGCGACGTAAATTGAACAAATGTGATAGAATTTCGCTGAATTCTTATATTAACCTCAATGTAAAATGATCTAATCGGGTCTTTGTTCGCCCTACCCTAGAAGTTTAATAGTGCATTTCACTCGTCATTTCATGCGCTTTGAGATGCCGCTTAGCCCAATAAGCTATCTGAAATAGGAGCGACGTAAATTAACCAAATGTGATAGAATTTCGCTGAATTCTTATATAACCAAAATATAAAATGATCTAATCGGGTCTCTGATTGCCCTATCATAGAAGTTTAATAGTGAATTTTACTCGCCATTCCACGCGCTTTAAGATGCCGCTTAGCCCAATACGCTATCAGCAATAGGAGCGACGTAAATTGAACAAATGTGATAGAATTTCGCTGAATTCTTAAATTAACCATAATATAAAATGATCTAATCGGGTCTCTGTTCGCCCTAGCGTAGAAGCTTAATTGTGCATTTTATTCGTCATTTCATGCGCTTTGAGATGCCGCTTAGCCCAATACGCTATCTGAAATAGGAGCGACGTAAATTGAACAAATGTGATAGAATTTCGCTGAATTCTTATATTAACCAAAATATAAAATGATCTAATCGGGTCTCTGTTTGCCCTACCCTAGAAGTTTAATAGTGCATTTTACTCGCCATTTCTCGCGCTTCGAGTTGCCGCTTAGCCCAATACGCTATCTGAAATATCAGCCACGTAAATTGAACAAATGTGAGACAATTTCGCTGAATTCTTAAATTAACCATAATATAAAATGATCTTATCGGGTCCCTGTTTGCCCTACCCTAGAAGTTTAATAGTGCATTTTACTCGACATTTCTTGCGCTTTGAGATGCCGCTTAGTCCAATACGCTATCTGAAATATCAGCGACGTAAATTGAACAAATGTGAGAGAATTTCGCTGAATTCTTATATTAACCAAAATATAAAATGATCTAATCGGGTCTCTGATAGCCCTATCATAGAAGTTTAATAGTGCATTTTACTCGCCATTCCACGCGCTTTAAGATGCCGCCTAGCCCAGTACGCTATCTGAAAGAGGAGCGACGTAAGTTGAACAAATGTGATAGAATTACGCTGAATTCTTATATTAACCGTAATATAAAATGATCTAATCGGGTCTCTGTTTGCCTTATCCTAGAAGTGTAATAGTGCATGTTACTCGCCATTTCATGCGCATTGAGATGCCGCTTAGCCCAATTCGCTATTTGAAATAGGAGCGACGTAAATTGAACAAATGTAATAGAATTTCGCTGAATTCTTATATTAACCAAAATATAAAATGATCTAATCGGGTCTCTGATTGCCCTATCATAGAAGTTTAATAGTGTATTTTACTCGCCCTTCCACGCGCTTTAAGATGCCGCCTAGCCCAGTACGCTATCTGAAATAGGAACGACGTAAATTGAACAAATGTGATAGAATTTTGCTGAATTCTTAAATTAACCATAATATAAAATGATCTAATCGGGTCTCTGTTTGCCCTACCCTTGAAGTTTAATAGTGCATTTTACTCGCCATTCCACGCACTTTAAGATGCCGCCTAGCCCAGTACGCTATCTGAAAGAGGAGCGACGTAAATTGAACAAATGTGATAGAATTTCGCTGAATTCTTAAATTAACCATAATATCAAATGATTTAATCGGGTCTTTGTTTGCCCTACCCTAGAAGTTTAATAGTGCATTTTACTTGCCATTTCATGCGCTTTCAGATGCCGCTAAGCCCAATAAGCTATCTGAAATAGGAGCGACGTAAATTGAAGAAATGTGACAGAATTTCCCTGAAATGTTATATTAAACAAAATATAAAATGATCTAATCGGGTCTCTGATTGCCCTATCATAGAAGTTTAATAGTGCATTTTACTCGCCTTTCCACGCGCTTTAAGATGCCGCCTAGCCCAGTACGATATATGAAATAGGAACGACGTAAATTGAACAAATGTGATAGAATTTTGCTGACTTCTTAAATTAATCATAATATAAAATGATCTAATCGGGTCTCTGTTTGCCCTACCATTGAAGTTTAATAGTGCATTTTACTCGCCATTTTATGCGCTTTGAGATGCCGCTTAGCCCAATACGCTATCTGAAATAGGAGCGACGTAAATTGAACAAATGTGATAGAATTACGCTGAATTCTTATATTAACCGTAATATAAAATGATCTAATCGGGTCTCTGATTGCCCTATCATAGAAGTTTAATAGTGCATTTTACTCGCCTTTCCACGCGCTTTAAGATGCCGCCTAGCCCAGTACGCTATCTGAAAGAGGAGCGACGTAAGTTGAACAAATGTGATAGAATTACGCTGAATTCTTATATTAACCGTAATATAAAATGATCTAATCGGGTCTCTGTTTGCCTTATCCTAGAAGTTTAATAGTGCATTTTACTCACCATTTCATACGCATTGAGATGCCGCTTAGCCCAATACGCTATCTGAAATAGGAGCGACGTAAGTTGAACAAATGTGATAGAATTACGCTGAATTCTTATATTAACCGTAATATAAAATGATCTAATCGGGTCTCTGTTTGCCCTACCCTAGAAGTTTAATAGTGCATTTTATTCGCCATTTCATGCGCTTTGAGATGCCGCTTAACCCAATACGCTATCTGAAATAGCAGCGACGTAAATTAAACAAATGTGATAGAATGTCCCTGAAATCTTATGTTAAACAAAATGTAAAATGATCTAATCGGGTCTCTGATTGCCCTATCATGGAAGATTAGAAGTGCATTTTACTCACCCTTCCACGCGCTTTAAGAAGCCGCCTAGCCCAGTACGCTATCTGAAATAGGAGCGACGTAAATTGAACAAATGTGATAGAATTTTGCTGAATTCTTAAATTAACCATAATATAAAATGATCTAATCGGGTCTCTGTTTGCCCTACCCTTGAACTTTAATAGTGCATTCTACTCGCCATTTCATGCGCTTTGAGATGCCGCTTAGCCCAATACGCTGTCTGAAATAGGAGCGACGTAAATTGAACAAATGTAATCGAATTTCGCTGAATTCTTAAATTAACCATAATATAAAATGATCTAATCGGGTCTCTGTTTGCCCTACCATTGAAGTTTAATAGTGCATTTTACTTGCCATTTTATGCGCTTTGAGATGCCGCTTAGCCCAATACGCTATCTGAAATAGGAGCGACGTAAATTGAACAAATGTGATAGAATTACGCTGAATTCTTATATTAACCGTAATATAAAATGATCTAATCGGGTCTCTGATTGCCCTATCATAGAAGTTTAATAGTGCATTTTACTCGCCTTTCCACGCGCTTTAAGATGCCGCCTAGCCCAGTACGCTATCTGAAAGAGGAGCGACGTAAGTTGAACAAATGTGATAGAATTACGCTGAATTCTTATATTAACCGTAATATAAAATGATCTAATCGGGTCTCTGTTTGCCTTATCCTAGAAGTTTAATAGTGCATTTTACTCACCATTTCATACGCATTGAGATGCCGCTTAGCCCAATACGCTATCTGAAATAGGAGCGACGTAAGTTGAACAAATGTGATAGAATTACGCTGAATTCTTATATTAACCGTAATATAAAATGATCTAATCGGGTCTCTGTTTGCCCTACCCTAGAAGTTTAATAGTGCATTTTATTCGCCATTTCATGCGCTTTGAGATGCCGCTTAGCCCAATACGCTATCTGAAATAGCAGCGACGTAAATTAAACAAATGTGATAGAATGTCCCTGAAATCTTATGTTAAACAAAATGTAAAATGATCTAATCGGGTCTCTGATTGCCCTATCATGGAAGATTAGAAGTGCATTTTACTCACCCTTCCACGCGCTTTAAGAAGCCGCCTAGCCCAGTACGCTATCTGAAATAGGAGCGACGTAAATTGAACAAATGTGATAGAATTTTGCTGAATTCTTAAATTAACCATAATATAAAATGATCTAATCGGGTCTCTGTTTGCCCTACCCTTGAACTTTAATAGTGCATTCTACTCGCCATTTCATGCGCTTTGAGATGCCGCTTAGCCCAATACGCTGTCTGAAATAGGAGCGACGTAAATTGAACAAATGTAATCGAATTTCGCTGAATTCTTAAATTAACCATAATATAAAATGAGCTAATCGGGTCTCTGATTGCCCTATCATAGAAGTTTAACAGTGCATTTTACTCGCCATTCCTCGCGTTTTAAGATGCCGCCAAGCCCAGTACGCTAGCTGAAATAGGAACGACGTAAATTGAAAAAATGTGATAGAATTTTGCTGAATTCTTAAATTAACCATTACATAAAATGATCTAATCGGGTCTCTGTTTACCCTACCCTAGAAGTTTAATAGTGCATTTTACTCGCCATTTCATACACTTTGAGATGCTGCTTAGCCCAATACGCTAACTGAAATAGGAGCGACGTAAATTGAACAAATGTGATAGAATTTCACTGGATTCTTATATTAACCAAAATATAAAATGATCTAATCGGGTCTCTGATAGCCGTATCATAGAAGTTTAATAGTGCATTTTACTCGCCATTCCACGCGCTTTAAGATGCCGCCTAGCCCAGTACGCTATCTGAAAGAGGAGCGACGTAAGTTGAACAAATGTGATAGAATTACGCTGAATTCTTATATTAACCGTAATATAAAATGATCTAATCGGGTCTCTGTTTGCCTTATCCTAGAAGTTTAATAGTGCATTTTACTCACCATTTCATACGCATTGAGATGCCGCTTAGCCCAATACGCTATCTGAAATAGGAGCGACGTAAGTTGAACAAATGTGATAGAATTACGCTGAATTCTTATATTAACCGTAATATAAAATGATCTAATCGGGCCTCTGTTTGCCCTACCCTAGAAGTTTAATAGTGCATTTTACTCGCCATTTCATGCGCTTTGAGATGCCGCTTAGCCCAATACGCTATCTGAAATAGCAGCGACGTAAATTAAACAAATGTGATAGAATGTCCCTGAAATCTTATGTTAAACAAAATGTAAAATGATCTAATCGGGTCTCTGATTGCCCTATCATGGAAGATTAGTAGTGCATTTTACTCACCCTTCCACGCGCTTTAAGAAGCCGCCTTGCCCAGTACGCTATCTGAAATAGGAGCGACGTAAGTTGAACAAATGTGATAGAATTACGCTGCATTCTTATATTAACCGTAATATAAAATGATCTAATCGGGTCTCTGTTTGCCCTACCCTAGAAGTTTAATAGTGCATTTTACTCGCCATTTCATGCGCTTTGAGATGCCGCTTAGCCCAATACGCTATCTGAAATACGAGCGACGTAAGTTGAACAAATGTGATAGAATTTCGCTGAATTCTTAAATTAACCATAATATAAAATGATCTAATGGGGTCTCTGTTTGCCCTACCCTAGAAGTTTAATAGTGTATCTGACTCGTCATTTCATGCGCTTTGAGATGCCGCTTAGCCCAATACGCTATCTGAAATAGGAGCGATGTAAATTGATCAAATGTGATAGAATTTCGCTGAATTCTTATATAACCAAAATATAAAATGATCTAATCGGGTCTCTGATTGCCCTATCATAGAAGTATAATAGTGAATTTTACTCGCCATTCCACGCGCTTTAAGATGCCGCTTAGCCCAATACGCTATCAGCAATAGGAGCGACGTAAATTGAACAAATGTGATAGAATTTCGCTGAATTCTTAAATTAACCATA
Source organism: Macropis europaea (assembly GCA_916610135.2). Lineage (NCBI taxonomy): Eukaryota > Metazoa > Arthropoda > Insecta > Hymenoptera > Melittidae > Macropis > Macropis europaea. The sequence goes on from CAKAJE020000861.1 coordinate 16,386, forward strand.
ATATAAAATGATCTAATCGGGTCTCTGTTTGCCTTATCCTAGAGGTTTAATAGTGCATTTTACTCACCATTTCATACGCATTGAGATGCCGCTTAGCCCAATACGCTATCTGAAATAGGAGCGACGTAAGTTGAACAAATGTGATAGAATTACGCTGAATTCTTATATTAACCGTAATATAAAATGATCTAATCGGGTCTCTGATTGCCCTACCCTAGAAGGTTAATAGTGCATTTTATTCGCCATTTCATGCGCTTTGAGATGCCGCTTAGCCCAATACGCTATCTGAAATAGCAGCGACGTAAATTAAACAAATGTGATAGAATGTCCCTGAAATCTTATGTTAAACAAAATGTAAAATGATCTAATCGGGTCTCTGATTGCCCTATCATGGAAGATTAGTAGTGCATTTTACTCACCCATCCACGCGCTTTAAGAAGCCGCCTAGCCCAGTACGCTATCTGAAATAGGAGCGACGTAAATTGAACAAATGTGATAGAATTTTGCTGAATTCTTAAATTAACCATAATATAAAATGATCTAATCGGGTCTCTGTTTGCCCTACCCTTGAACTTTAATAGTGCATTCTACTCGCCATTTCATGCGCCTTCAGATGCCGCTTAGCCGAATACGCTATCTGAAATAGGAGCGACGTAAATTGAACAAATGTAATCGAATTTCGCTGAATTCTTAAATTAACCATAATATAAAATGAGCTAATCGGGTCTCTGTTTGCCCTACCCTAGAAGTTTAATAGTGCATTTCACTCGTCACTTCATGCGCTTTGAGATGCCGCTAAGCCCAATAAGCTATCTGAAATAGGAGCGACGTAAATTGAAGAAATGAGAAAGAATTATGCTGAATTCTTAAATTGACCATAATATAAAATGATCTAATCGGGTCTCTGTTTGCCCTACCCTAGAAGTTTAATATTGCATTTCACTCGCCATTTCATGCGCTTTGAGGTGCCGCTTAGACCAATATGCTATCTGAAATAGGAGCGACGTAAATTGAACAAATGTGATAGAATTTCCCTGAAATCTTATATAAAACAAAATATAAAATGATCTAATCGGGTCTCTGATTGCCCTATCATGGAAGATTAGTAGTGCATTTTACTCACCCTTCCACGCGCTTTAAGATACCGCCTTGCCCAGTACGCTATCTGAAATAGGAGCGACGTAAGTTGAACAAATGTGATAGAATTACGCTGCATTCTTATATTAACCGTAATATAAAATGATCTAATCGGGTCCCTGTTTGCCCTACCCTAGAAGTTTAACAGTGCATTTTACTCGTCATTTCATGCGCTTTGAGATGCCGCATAGCCCAATACGCTATCTGACATACGAGCGACGTAAATTGAACAAATGTGATAGAATTTCGCTGAATTCTTAAATTAACCATAATATAAAATGATCTAATGGGGTCTCTGATTGCCCTACCCTAGAAGATTAATAGTGCATTTCACACGCCATTTCATGCGCTTTGAGATGCCGCTTAGCCCAATACGCTATCTGACATAGGAGCGTCGTAAATTGTACAAATGTGATAGAATTTCGCTGAATTCTTAAATTAACCATAATATAAAATGATCTAATCGGGTCTCTGTTTGCCCTACCCTAGAAGTTTAACAGTGCATTTTACTCGCCATTTCATGCGCTTTGAGATGCCGCTTAGCCCAATACGCTATCTGAAATAGGAGCAACGTAAATTGAACAAATGTGATAGAATTTCGCTGAATTCTTAAATTAACCATAATATAAAATGATCTAATGGGGTCTCTGTTTGCCCTACCCTAGAAGTTTAATAGTGCATTTGACTCGTCATTTCATGCGCTTTGAGATGCCGCTTAGCCCAATACGCTATCTGAAATAGGAGCGATGTAAATTGATCAAATGTGATAGAATTTCGCTGAATTCTTTTATTAACCATAACGTAAAATGATCTAATCGGGTCTCTGTTCGCCCTAGCGTTGAAGCTTAATTGTGCATTTTATTCGTCATTTCATGCGCTTTGAGATGCCGCTTAGCCCAATACGCTATCTGAAATAGGAGCGACGTAAATTGAACAAATGTGATAGAATTTCGCTGAATTCTTATATTAACCTCAATGTAAAATGATCTAATCGGGACTTTGTTCGCCCTACCCTAGAAGTTTAATAGTGCATTTCACTCGTCATTTCATGCGCTTTGAGATGCCGCTTAGCCCAATAAGCTATCTGAAATAGGAGCGACGTAAATTAACCAAATGTGATAGAATTTCGCTGAATTCTTATATAACCAAAATATAAAATGATCAAATCGGGTCTCTGATTGCCCTATCATAGAAGTTTAATGGTGAATTTTACTCGCCATTCCACGCGCTTTAAGATGCCGCTTAGCCCAATACGCTATCAGCAATAGGAGCGACGTAAATTGAACAAATGTGATAGAATTTCGCTGAATTCTTAAATTAACCATAATATAAAATGATCTAATCGGGTCTCTGTTCGCCCTAGCGTAGAAGCTTAATTGTGCATTTTATTCGTCATTTCATGCGCTTTGAGATGCCGCTTAGCCCAATACGCTATCTGAAATAGGAGCGACGTAAATTGAACAAATGTGATAGAATTTCCCTGAATTCTTATATTAACCAAAATATAAAATGATCTAATCGGGTCTCTGTTTGCCCTACCCTAGAAGTTTAATAGTGCATTTTACTCGCCATTTCTCGCGCTTCGAGTTGCCGCTTAGCCCAATACGCTATCTGAAATATCAGCCACGTAAATTGAACAAATGTGAGACAATTTCGCTGAATTCTTAAATTAACCATTACATAAAATGATCTAATCGGGTCTCTGTTTACCCTACCCTAGAAGTTTAATAGTGCATTTTACTCGCCATTTCATACACTTTGAGATGCTGCTTAGCCCAATACGCTAACTGAAATAGGAGCGACGTAAATTGAACAAATGTGATAGAATTTCACTGGATTCTTATATTAACCAAAATATAAAATGATCTAATCGGGTCTCTGATAGCCGTATCATAGAAGTTTAATAGTGCATTTTACTCGCCATTCCACGCGCTTTAAGATGCCGCCTAGCCCAGTACGCTATCTGAAAGAGGAGCGACGTAAGTTGAACAAATGTGATAGAATTACGCTGAATTCTTATATTAACCGTAATATAAAATGATCTAATCGGGTCTCTGTTTGCCTTATCCTAGAAGTTTAATAGTGCATTTTACTCACCATTTCATACGCATTGAGATGCCGCTTAGCCCAATACGCTATCTGAAATAGGAGCGACGTAAGTTGAACAAATGTGATAGAATTACGCTGAATTCTTATATTAACCGTAATATAAAATGATCTAATCGGGTCTCTGTTTGCCCTACCCTAGAAGTTTAATAGTGCATTTTATTCGCCATTTCATGCGCTTTGAGATGCCGCTTAGCCCAATACGCTATCTGAAATAGCAGCGACGTAAATTAAACAAATGTGATAGAATGTCCCTGAAATCTTATGTTAAACAAAATGTAAAATGATCTAATCGGGTCTCTGATTGCCCTATCATGGAAGATTAGTAGTGCATTTTACTCACCCTTCCACGCGCTTTAAGAAGCCGCCTTGCCCAGTACGCTATCTGAAATAGGAGCGACGTAAGTTGAACAAATGTGATAGAATTACGCTGCATTCTTATATTAACCGTAATATAAAATGATCTAATCGGGTCTCTGTTTGCCCTACCCTAGAAGTTTAATAGTGCATTTTACTCACCATTTCATACGCATTGAGATGCCGCTTAGCCCAATACGCTATCTGAAATAGGAGCGACGTAAGTTGAACAAATGTGATAGAATTACGCTGAATTCTTATATTAACCGTAATATAAAATGATCTAATCGGGTCTCTGTTTGCCCTACCCTAGAAGTTTAATAGTGCATTTTATTCGCCATTTCATGCGCTTTGAGATGCCGCTTAGCCCAATACGCTATCTGAAATAGCAGCGACGTAAATTAAACAAATGTGATAGAATGTCCCTGAAATCTTATGTTAAACAAAATGTAAAATGATCTAATCGGGTCTCTGATTGCCCTATCATGGAAGATTAGTAGTGCATTTTACCCACCCTTCCACGCGCTTTAAGAAGCCGCCTAGCCCAGTACGCTATCTGAAATAGGAGCGACGTAAATTGAACAAATGTGATAGAATTTTGCTGAATTCTTAAATTAACCATATTATAAAATGATCTAATCGGGTCTCTGTTTGCCCTACCCTTGAACTTTAATAGTGCATTCTACTCGCCATTTCATGCGCCTTCAGATGCCGCTTAGCCGAATACGCTATCTGAAATAGGAGCGACGTAAATTGAACAAATGTAATCGAATTTCGCTGAATTCTTAAATTAACCATAATATAAAATGAGCTAATCGGGTCTCTGTTTGCCCTACCCTAGAAGTTTAATAGTGCATTTCACTCGTCACTTCATGCGCTTTGAGATGCCGCTAAGCCCAATAAGCTATCTGAAATAGGAGCGACGTAAATTGAAGAAATGAGAAAGAATTATGCTGAATTCTTAAATTAACCATAATATAAAATGATCTAATCGGGTCTCTGTTTGCCCTACCCTAGAAGTTTAACAGTGCATTTTACTCGCCATTTCATGCGCTTTGAGATGCCGCTTAGCCTAATACGCTATCTGAAATAGGAGCAACGTAAATTGAACAAATGTGATAGAATTTCGCTGAATTCTTAAATTAACCATAATATAAAATGATCTAATGGGGTCTCTGTTTGCCCTACCCTAGAAGTTTAATAGTGCATTTGACTCGTCCATTTCATGCGCTTTGAGATGCGCTTAGCCCAATACGCTATCTGAAATAGGAGCGATGTAATTGATCAAATGTGATAGAATTTCGCTGAATTCTTTTATTAACCATAACGTAAAATGATCTAATCGGGTCTCTGTTCGCCCTAGCGTTGAAGCTTAATTGTGCATTTTATTCGTCATTTCATGCGCTTTGAGATGCCGCTTAGCCCAATACGCTATCTGAAATAGGAGCGACGTAAATTGAACAAATGTGATAGAATTTCGCTGAATTCTTATATTAACCTCAATGTAAAATGATCTAATCGGGTCTTTGTTCGCCCTACCCTAGAAGTTTAATAGTGCATTTCACTCGTCATTTCATGCGCTTTGAGATGCCGCTTAGCCCAATAAGCTATCTGAAATAGGAGCGACGTAAATTAACCAAATGTGATAGAATTTCGCTGAATTCTTATATAACCAAAATATAAAATGATCTAATCGGGTCTCTGATTGCCCTATCATAGAAGTTTAATAGTGAATTTTACTCGCCATTCCACGCGCTTTAAGATGCCGCTTAGCCCAATACGCTATCAGCAATAGGAGCGACGTAAATTGAACAAATGTGATAGAATTTCGCTGAATTCTTAAATTAACCATAATATAAAATGATCTAATCGGGTCTCTGTTCGCCCTAGCGTAGAAGCTTAATTGTGCATTTTATTCGTCATTTCATGCGCTTTGAGATGCCGCTTAGCCCAATACGCTATCTGAAATAGGAGCGACGTAAATTGAACAAATGTGATAGAATTTCGCTGAATTCTTATATTAACCTAAATATAAAATGATCTAATCGGGTCTCTGTTTGCCCTACCCTAGAAGTTTAATAGTGCATTTTACTCGCCATTTCTCGCGCTTCGAGTTGCCGCTTAGCCCAATACGCTATCTGAAATATCAGCCACGTAAATTGAACAAATGTGAGACAATTTCGCTGAATTCTTAAATTAACCATAATATAAAATGATCTTATCGGGTCCCTGTTTGCCCTACCCTAGAAGTTTAATAGTGCATTTTACTCGACATTTCTTGCGCTTTGAGATGCCGCTTAGTCCAATACGCTATCTGAAATATCAGCGACGTAAATTGAACAAATGTGAGAGAATTTCGCTGAATTCTTATATTAACCAAAATATAAAATGATCTAATCGGGTCTCTGATAGCCCTATCATAGAAGTTTAATAGTGCATTTTACTCGCCATTCCACGCGCTTTAAGATGCCGCCTAGCCCAGTACGCTATCTGAAAGAGGAGCGACGTAAGTTGAACAAATGTGATAGAATTACGCTGAATTCTTATATTAACCGTAATATAAAATGATCTAATCGGGTCTCTGTTTGCCTTATCCTAGAAGTGTAATAGTGCATGTTACTCGCCATTTCATGCGCATTGAGATGCCGCTTAGCCCAATTCGCTATTTGAAATAGGAGCGACGTAAATTGAACAAATGTAATAGAATTTCGCTGAATTCTTATATTAACCAAAATATAAAATGATCTAATCGGGTCTCTGATTGCCCTATCATAGAAGTTTAATAGTGCATTTTACTCGCCATTCCACGCGCTTTAAGATGCCGCCTATCCGAGTACGCTATTTGAAATAGGAGCGACATAAATTGAACAAATGTGATAGAATTTCCCTGAATTCTTATATTAACCTTAATGTAAAATGATCTAATCGGGTCTCTGTTCGCCCTACCATTACAAGTTTAATAGTGCATTACACTCGTCATTTCAGGCGCTTTGAGTTGCCGCTTAGCCCAATACGCTATCTGAAATAGGAGCGACGTAAATTGAACAATTGTGATAGAATTTCGCTGAATTTTTATATTAACCAAAATATAAAATGATCCAATCGGGTCTCTGATTGCCCTATCATAGAAGTTTAATATTGCATTTTACTCGCCATTCCACGCGCTTTAAGATGCCGCCTAGCTCAGTACGCTATCTGAAATAGGAGCGACGAAAGTTGAACAAATGTGATAGAATTACGCTGAATTCTTATATTAACCGTAATATAAAATGATCTAATCGGGTCTCTGTTTACCCTACCCTAGAAGTTTAATAGTGCATTTTACTCGCCATTTCATACACTTTGAGATGCTGCTTAGCCCAATACGCTAACTGAAATAGGAGCGACGTAAATTGAACAAATGTGATAGAATTTCACTGAATTCTTATATTAACCAAAATATAAAATGATCTAATCGGGTCTCTGATAGCCCTATCATAGAAGTTTAATAGTGCATTTTACTCGCCATTCCACGCGCTTTAAGATGCCGCCTAGCCCAGTACGCTATCTGAAAGAGGAGCGACGTAAGTTGAACAAATGTGATAGAATTACGCTGAATTCTTATATTAACCGTAATATAAAATGATCTAATCGGGTCTCTGTTTGCCTTATCCTAGAAGTTTAATAGTGCATTTTACTCACCATTTCATACGCATTGAGATGCCGCTTAGCCCAATACGCTATCTGAAATAGGAGCGACGTAAGTTGAACAAATGTGATAGAATTACGCTGAATTCTTATATTAACCGTAATATAAAATGATCTAATCGGGTCTCTGTTTGCCCTACCCTAGAAGTTTAATAGTGCATTTTATTCGCCATTTCATGCGCTTTGAGATGCCGCTTAGCCCAATACGCTATCTGAAATAGCAGCGACGTAAATTAAACAAATGTGATAGAATGTCCCTGAAATCTTATGTTAAACAAAATGTAAAATGATCTAATTGGGTCTCTGATTGCCCTATCATGGAAGATTAGTAGTGCATTTTACTCACCCTTCCACGCGCTTTAAGAAGCCGCCTAGCCCAGTACGCTATCTGAAATAGGAGCGACGTAAATTGAACAAATGTGATAGAATTTTGCTGAATTCTTAAATTAACCATAATATAAAATGATCTAATCGGGTCTCTGTTTGCCCTACCCTTGAACTTGAATAGTGCATTCTACTCGCCATTTCATGCGCCTTCAGATGCCGCTTAGCCGAATACGCTATCTGAAATAGGAGCGACGTAAATTGAACAAATGTAATCGAATTTCGCTGAATTCTTAAATTAACCATAATATAAAATGAGCTAATCGGGTCTCTGTTTGCCCTACCCTAGAAGTTTAATAGTGCATTTCACTCGTCACTTCATGTGCTTTGAGATGCCGCTAAGCCCAATAAGCTATCTGAAATAGGAGCGACGTAAATTGAAGAAATGAGAAAGAATTATGCTGAATTCTTAAATTGACCATAATATAAAATGATCTAATCGGGTCTCTGTTTGCCCTACCCTAGAAGTTTAATATTGTATTTCACTCGCCATTTCATGCGCTTTGAGGTGCCGCTTAGACCAATATGCTATCTGAAATAGGAGCGACGTAAATTGAACAAATGTGATAGAATTTCCCTGAAATCTTATATAAAACAAAATATCGGGTCTCTGATTGCCCTATCATGGAAGATTAGTAGTGCATTTTACTCACCCTTCCACGCGCTTTAAGATACCGCCTTGCCCAGTACGCTATCTGAAATAGGAGCGACGTAAGTTGAACAAATGTGAGAGAATTACGCTGAATTCTTATATTAACCGTAATATAAAATGATCTAATCGGGTCTCTGTTTGCCCTACCCTAGAAGTTTAATAGTGCATTTTATTCGCCATTTCATGCGCTTTGAGATGCCGCTTAGCCCAATACGCTATCTGAAATAGCAGCGACGTAAATTAAACAAATGTGATAGAATGTCCCTGAAATCTTATGTTAAACAAAATGTAAAATGATCTAATCGGGTCTCTGATTGCCCTATCATGGAAGATTAGTAGTGCATTTTACTCACCCTTCCACGCGCTTTAAGAAGCCGCCTAGCCCAGTACGCTATCTGAAATAGGAGCGACGTAAATTGAACAAATGTGATAGAATTTTGCTGAATTCTTAAATTAAGCATAATATAAAATGATCTAATCGGGTCTCTGTTTGCCCTACCCTTGAACTTTAATAGTGCATTCTACTCGCCATTTCATGCGCCTTCAGATGCCGCTTAGCCGAATACGCTATCTGAAATAGGAGCGACGTAAATTGAACAAATGTAATCGAATTTCGCTGAATTCTTAAATTAACCATAATATAAAATGAGCTAATCGGGTCTCTGTTTGCCCTACCCTAGAAGTTTAATAGTGCATTTCACTCGTCACTTCATGTGCTTTGAGATGCCGCTAAGCCCAATAAGCTATCTGAAATAGGAGCGACGTAAATTGAAGAAATGAGAAAGAATTATGCTGAATTCTTAAATTGACCATAATATAAAATGATCTAATCGGGTCTCTGTTTGCCCTACCCTAGAAGTTTAATATTGCATTTCACTCGCCATTTCATGCGCTTTGAGGTGCCGCTTAGACCAATATGCTATCTGAAATAGGAGCGACGTAAATTGAACAAATGTGATAGAATTTCCCTGAAATCTTATATAAAACAAAATATAAAATGATCTAATCGGGTCTCTGATTGCCCTATCATGGAAGATTAGTAGTGCATTTTACTCACCCTTCCACGCGCTTTAAGATACCGCCTTGCCCAGTACGCTATCTGAAATAGGAGCGACGTAAGTTGAACAAATGTGAGAGAATTACGCTGCATTCTTATATTAACCGTAATATAAAATGATCTAATCGGGTCCCTGTTTGCCCTACCCTAGAAGTTTAACAGTGCATTTTACTCGTCATTTCATGCGCTTTAAGATGCCGCATAGCCCAATACGCTATCTGACATACGAGCGACGTAAATTGAACAAATGTGATAGAATTTTGCTGAATTCTTAAATTAACCATAATATAAAATGATCTAATGGGGTCTCTGATTGCCCTACCCTAGAAGATTAATAGTGCATTTCACACGCCATTTCATGCGCTTTGAGATGCCGCTTAGCCCAATACGCTATCTGACATAGGAGCGACGTAAATTGTACAAATGTGATAGAATTTCGCTGAATTCTTAAATTAACCATAATATAAAATGATCTAATCGGGTCTCTGTTTGCCCTACCCTAGAAGTTTAACAGTGCATTTTACTCGCCATTTCATGCGCTTTGAGATGCCGCTTAGCCCAATACGCTATCTGAAATAGGAGCAACGTAAATTGAACAAATGTGATAGAATTTCGCTGAATTCTTAAATTAACCATAATATAAAATGATCTAATGGGGTCTCTGTTTGCCCTACCCTAGAAGTTTAGTAGTGCATTTGACTCGTCATTTCATGCGCTTTGAGATGCCGCTTAGCCCAATACGCTATCTGAAATAGGAGCGATGTAAATTGATCAAATGTGATAGAATTTCGCTGAATTCTTTTATTAACCATAACGTAAAATGATCTAATCGGGTCTCTGTTCGCCCTAGCGTTGAAGCTTAATTGTGCATTTTATTCGTCATTTCATGCGCTTTGAGATGCCGCTTAGCCCAATACGCTATCTGAAATAGGAGCGACGTAAATTGAACAAATGTGATAGAATTTCGCTGAATTCTTATATTAACCTCAATGTAAAATGATCTAATCGGGTCTTTGTTCGCCCTACCCTAGAAGTTTAATAGTGCATTTCACTCGTCATTTCATGCGCTTTGAGATGCCGCTTAGCCCAATAAGCTATCTGAAATAGGAGCGACGTAAATTAACCAAATGTGATAGAATTTCGCTGAATTCTTATATACCTAAAATATAAAATGATCTAATCGGGTCTCTGATTGCCCTATCATAGATGTTTAATAGTGAATTTTAGTCGCCATTCCACGCGCTTTAAGATGCCGCATAGCCCAATACGCTATCAGCAATAGGAGCCACGTAAATTGAACAAATGTGAGACAATTTCGCCGAATTCTTAAATTAACCATAATATAAAATGATCTTATCGGGTCCCTGTTTGCCCTACCCTAGAAGTTTAATAGTGCATTTTACTCGACATTTCTTGCGCTTTGAGATGCCGCTTAGTCCAATACGCTATCTGAAATATCAGCGACGTAAATTGAACAAATGTGAGAGAATTTCGCTGAATTCTTATATTAACCAAAATATAAAATGATCTAGTCGGGTCTCTGATTACCCTATCATAGAAGTTTAGTAGAGCATTTTACTCGCCCTTACACGCGTTTTGAGATACCGCCTTGCCCAGTACGCTATCTGAACTAGGAGCGACGTAAGTTGAACAAATGTGATAGAATTACGCTGAATTCTTATATTAACCGTAATATAAAATGATCTAATCGGGTCTCTGTTTGCCCTACCCTAGAAGTTTAACAGTGCATTTTACTCGTCATTTCATGCGCTTCGAGATGCCGCATAGCCCAATACGCTATCTGACATAGGAGCGACGTAAATTGAACAAATGTGATAGAATTTCGCTGAATTCTTAAATTGACCATAATATAAAATGATCTTATCGGGTCTCTGTTTGCCCTACCCTAGAAGTTTAATAGTGCATTTTACTCCACATTTCTTGCGCTTTGAGATGCCGCTTAGCCCAATACGCTATCTGAAATACGAGCGACGTAAGAGGAACAAATGTGATAGAATTTCGCTGAATTCTTTTATTAACCATAATGTAAAATGATCTAATCGAGTCTCTGTTCGCCCTAGCCTAGAAGTTTACTAGTGCATTTTATTCGCCATTTCATGCTCTTTGAGATGCCGCTTAGCCCAATACGCTATCTGCAATAGGAGCGACGTAAGTTGAACAAATGTGATAGAATTTCGCTGAATTCTTTTATTAACCATAATGTAAAGTGATCTAATCCGGTCTCTGTTCGCCCTAGCCTAGAAGTTGAATAGCTCATTTTATTCGCCATTTCATGCGCTTTGAGATGCCGCTTAGCCCAATACGCTATCTGAAATAGCAGCGACGTAAATTGAACAAATGTGATAGAATTTCCCTGAATTCTTATATTAACCTTAATGTAAAATGATCTAATCGGGTCTTTCTTCGACCAACCCTAGAAGTTTAATAGTGCATTTCACTCGTCACTTCATGCGCTTTGAGGTGCCGCTAAGAACAATAAGCTATCTGTAATAGGAGCGACGTAAATTGAACAAATGTGATAGAATTTCGCTGAATTCTTTTATTAACCATAATGTAAAATGATCTAATCGGGTCTCTGTTCGCCCTCGCCTAGAAGTTTAATAGTGCATTTTATTCGCCATTTCATGCGCTTTGAGATGCCGCTTAGCCCAATTCGCTATCAGAAATAGGAGCGAAATAAATTGAACAAATGTGATAGAATTTCACTGAATTCTTATATTAACCAAAATATAAAATGATCTAATCAGGTCTCTGATTGCCCTAGCATAGAAGCTTAATAGTGCATTTTACTCGCCATTCCGCGCGCTTTAGGATGCCGCCTAGCCCAATACGCTATCTGAAATAGGAGCGACGTAAATTGATCAAATGTGATAGAATTTCGCTGAATTCTTAAATTAACCATAATATAAAATGATTTAATCGGGTCTTTGGTTGCCCTACCCTAGAAGTTTAATAGTGCATTTTACTCGCCATTTCATGCGCTTTGAGATGCCGCTTAGCCCAATACGCTATCTGAAATACGAGCGACGTAAGTTGAACAAATGTGATAGAATTTCGCTGAATTCTTTTATTAACCATAATGTAAAATGATCTTATCGGGTCTCTGTTTGCCCTACCCTAGAAGTTTAATAGTGCCTTTTACTCGCCATTTCATGCGCTTTGAGATGCCGCTTAGCCCAATACGCTATCTGAAATACGAGCGACGTAAGAGGAACAAATGTGATAGAATTTCGCTGAATTCTTTTATTAACCATAATGTAAAATGATCTAATCGGGTCTCTGTTCGCCCTAGCCTAGAAGTTTACTAGTGCATTTTATTCGCCATTTCATGCTCTTTGAGATGCCGCTTAGCCGAATACGCTAACTGAAATAGGAGCGACGTAAATTGAACAAATGAGATAGAATTTCCCTGAAATCTTATATTAAACAAAATATAAAATGATCTAATCGAGTGCCTGATGGCCCTATCATAGAAGTTTAGTAGTGCATTTTACTCGCCATTCCACGCGCTTTAAGATGCCGCCTAGCCCAGTACGCTATCAGAAATAGGAGCGACGTAACTTGAACAAATGTGATAGAATTACGCTGAATTCTTATATTAGCCGTAACATAAAATGATCTAATCGGGTCTCTGTTTGCCTTATCCTAGAAGTTTAATAGTGCATTATACTCGCCATTTCATGCGCTATTAGATGCCGCTTAGCCCAGGACGCTATCTGAAATAGGAACGACGTAAATTGAGCAAATGTGATAGAATTTCCCTGAAATCTTATATAAAACAAAATATAAAATGATCTAATCGGGTCTCCGATTGCCCTATCATGGAAGATTAGTAGTGCATTTTACTCACCCTCCCACGCGCTTTAGGATGCCGCCTAGCCCAGTACGCTATCTGAAATAGGAGCGACGTAAATTGAACAAATGTGATAGAATTTCCCTGAATTCTTATATTAACCTTAATGTAAAATGATCTAATCGGGTCTCTGTTTGCCCGACCCTAGAAGTTTAATAGTGCATTTCACTCGTCATTTCATGCGCTTTGCGATGCCGCTTAGCCCAATAAGCTATCTGAAATAGGAGCGACGTAAATGGAACGAATGTGATAGAATTTCGCTGAATTCTTATATTAACCAAAATATAAAATGATCTAATCGGGTCTCTGATTGCCCTATCATAGAAGTTTAATAGTGCATTTTACTCGCCTTTCCACTCGCTTCAAGATGCCGCCTAGCCCAGTACGCTATCTGAAATAGGAGCGACGTAAATTGAACAAATGTGATAGAATTTCCCTGAAATCTTATATTAAACACAATATAAAATGATCTAATCGGGTCTCTGATTGCCCTAGCATAGAAGTTTTATAGTGCATTTTACTCGCCATTTCATGCGCTTTCAGATGCCGCTTAGCCCAATACGCTATCTTCCTTTTTATAATTTTAAGAGAGCGACGTAAATTGAACAAATGTGATAGAATTTCGCTGAATTCTTATATTAACCAAAATATAAAATGACCTAATCGGGTCTCTGATTGCTCTATCATAGAAGTTTAGTAGTGCATTTTACTCGCCATTCCACGCGCTTTAAGATGCCGCCTAGCCCAGTACGCTATCTGAAATAGGAGCGACGTAACTTGAACAAATGTGATAGAATTACACTGAATTCTTATATTAACCATAACATAAAATGATATAATCGGGTCTCTGTTTGCCGTATCCTAGAAGTTTAATAGTGCATTATACTCGCCATTTCATGCGCTATTAGATGCCGCTTAGCCCAGGACGCTATCTGAAGTAGGAACGACGTAAATTGAACAAATGTGATAGAATTTTGCTGAATTCTTAAATTAACCATAATATAAAATGATCTAATCGGTTCTCTGTTTGCCCTACCCTAGAAGTTTAATAGTGCATTTCACTCGTCACTTCATGCGCTTTGAGATGCCGCTAAGCCCAATAAGCTATCTGAAATAGGAGCGACGTAAATTGAAGAAATGTGAAAGAATTATGCTGAATTCTTAAATTGACCATAATATGAAATGATCTAATCGGGTCTCTGTTTGCCCTACCCTAGAAGTTTAATATTGCATTTCACTCGCCATTTCATGCGCTTTGAGGTGCCGCTTAGCCCAATACGCTATCTGAAATATCAGCGACGTAAATTGAACAAATGTGAGAGAATTTCGCTGAATTCTTATATTAACCAAAATATAAAATGATCTAATCGGGTCTCTGATTGCCCTATCATAGAAGTTTAGTAGTGTATTTTACTCGCCCTTCCACGCGCTTTAAGATGCCGCCTAGCCCAGTACGCTATCTGAAATAGGAACGCCGTAAATTGAACAAATGTGATAGAATTTTGCTGAATTCTTAAATTAACCATAATATAAAATGATCTAATCGGGTCTCTGTTTGCCCTACCCTTGAAGTTTAATAGTGCATTTTACTCGCCATTCCACGCGCTTTAAGATGCCCCCTAGCCCAGTACGCTATCTGAAAGAGGAGCGACGTAAATTGAACAAATGTGATAGAATTTCGCTGAATTCTTAAATTAACCATAATATCAAATGATTTAATCGGGTCTTTGTTTGCCCTACCCTAGAAGTTTAATAGTGCATTTTACTTGCCATTTCATGCGCTTTCAGATGCCGCTAAGCCCAATAAGCTATCTGAAATAGGAGCGACGTAAATTGAAGAAATGTGACAGAATTTCCCTGAAATGTTATATTAAACAAAATATAAAATGATCTAATCGGGTCTCTGATTGCCCTATCATAGAAGTTTAATAGTGCATTTTACTCGCCTTTCCACGCGCTTTAAGATGCCGCCTAGCCCAGTACGATATCTGAAATAGGAACGACGTAAATTGAACAAATGTGATAGAATTTTGCTGACTTCTTAAATTAATCATAATATAAAATGATCTAATCGGGTCTCTGTTTGCCCTACCATTGAAGTTTAATAGTGCATTTTACTCGCCATTTTATGCGCTTTGAGATGCCGCTTAGCCCAATACGCTATCTGAAATAGGAGCGACGTAAATTGAACAAATGTGATAGAATTACGCTGAATTCTTATATTAACCGTAATATAAAATGATCTAATCGGGTCTCTGATTGCCCTATCATAGAAGTTTAATAGTGCATTTTACTCGCCTTTCCACGCGCTTTAAGATGCCGCCTAGCCCAGTACGCTATCTGAAAGAGGAGCGACGTAAGTTGAACAAATGTGATAGAATTACGCTGAATTCTTATATTAACCGTAATATAAAATGATCTAATCGGGTCTCTGTTTGCCTTATCCTAGAAGTTTAATAGTGCATTTTACTCACCATTTCATACGCATTGAGATGCCGCTTAGCCCGATACGCTATCTGAAATAGGAGCGACGTAAGTTGAACAAATGTGATAGAATTACGCTGAATTCTTATATTAACCGTAATATAAAATGATCTAATCGGGTCTCTGTTTGCCCTACCCTAGAAGTTTAATAGTGCATTTTATTCGCCATTTCATGCGCTTTGAGATGCCGCTTAGCCCAATACGCTATCTGAAATAGCAGCGACGTAAATTAAACAAATGTGATAGAATGTCCCTGAAATCTTATGTTAAACAAAATGTAAAATGATCTAATCGGGTCTCTGATTGCCCTATCATGGAAGATTAGAAGTGCATTTTACTCACCCTTCCACGCGCTTTAAGAAGCCGCCTAGCCCAGTACGCTATCTGAAATAGGAGCGACGTAAATTGAACAAATGTGATAGAATTTTGCTGAATTCTTAAATTAACCATAATATAAAATGATCTAATCGGGTCTCTGTTTGCCCTACCCTTGAACTTTAATAGTGCATTCTACTCGCCATTTCATGCGCTTTGAGATGCCGCTTAGCCCAATACGCTGTCTGAAATAGGAGCGACGTAAATTGAACAAATGTAATCGAATTTCGCTGAATTCTTAAATTAACCATAATATAAAATGAGCTAATCGGGTCTCTGATTGCCCTATCATAGAAGTTTAACAGTGCATTTTACTCGCCATTCCTCGCGTTTTAAGATGCCGCCAAGCCCAGTACGCTAGCTGAAATAGGAACGACGTAAATTGAAAAAATGTGATAGAATTTTGTTGAATTCTTAAATTAACCATTACATAAAATGATCTAATCGGGTCTCTGTTTACCCTACCCTAGAAGTTTAATAGTGCATTTTACTCGCCATTTCATACACTTTGAGATGCTGCTTAGCCCAATACGCTAACTGAAATAGGAGCGACGTAAATTGAACAAATGTGATAGAATTTCACTGGATTCTTATATTAACCAAAATATAAAATGATCTAATCGGGTCTCTGATAGCCGTATCATAGAAGTTTAATAGTGCATTTTACTCGCCATTCCACGCGCTTTAAGATGCCGCCTAGCCCAGTACGCTATCTGAAAGAGGAGCGACGTAAATTGAACAAATGTAATCGAATTTCGCTGAATTCTTAAATTAACAATAATATAAAATGAGCTAATCGGGTCTCTGATTGCCCTATCATAGAAGTTTAACAGTGCATTTTACTCGCCATTCCACGCGCTTTAAGATGCCGCCTAGCCCAGTACGCTATCAGAAATAGGAGCGACGTAACTTGAACAAATGTGATAGAATTACGCTAAATTCTTATATTAACCGTAACATAAAATGATCTAATCGGGTCTCTGTTTGCCTTATCCTAGAAGTTTAATAGTGCATTATACTCGCCATTTCATGCGGTATTAGATGCCGCTTAGCCCAGGACGCTATCTGAAATAGGAACGACGTAAATTGAACAAATGTGATAGAATTTCCCTGAAATCTTATATAAAACAAAATATAAAATGATCTAATCGGGTCTCCGATTGCCCTATCATGGAAGATTAGTAGTGCATTTTACTCACCCTCCCACGCGCTTTAGGATGCCGCCTAGCCCAGTACGCTATCTGAAATAGGAGCGACGTAAATTGAACAAATGTGATAGAATTTCCCTGAATTCTTATATTAACCTTAATGTAAAATGATCTAATCGGGTCTCTGTTTGCCCGACCCTAGAAGTTTAATAGTGCATTTCACTCGTCATTTCATGCGCGTTGCGATGCCGCTTAGCCCAATAAGCTATCTGAAATAGGAGCGACGTAAATGGAACGAATGTGATAGAATTTCGCTGAATTCTTATATTAACCAAAATATAAAATGATCTAATCGGGTCTCTGATTGCCCTATCATAGTAGTTTAGTAGTGCATTTTACACGCCATTCCACGCGCTTTAAGATGCCGCCTAGCCCAGTACGCTATCTGAAATAGGAGCGACGTAAGTTGAACAAATGTGATAGAATTACGCTGAATTCTTATATTAACCGTAATATAAAATGATCTAATCGGGTCTCTGATTGCCCTATCATAGAAGTTTAATAGTGCATTTTACTCGCCTTTCCACGCGCTTTAAGATGCCGCCTAGCCCAGTACGCTATCTGAAATAGGAGCGACGTAAATTGAACAAATGTGATAGAATTTCCCTGAAATCTTATATTAAACACAATATAAAATGATCTAATCGGGTCTCTGATTGCCCTAGCATTGAAGTTTAATAGTGCATTTTATTCGCCATTTCATGCGCTTTGAGATGCCGCTTAGCCCAATACGCTATCTGAAAAAGCAGCGACGTAAATTAAACAAATGTGATAGAATGTCCCTGAAATCTTATGTTAAACAAAATGTAAAATGATCTAATCGGGTCTCTGATTGCCCTATCATGGAAGATTAGTAGTGCATTTTACTCACCCTTCCACGCGCTTTAAGAAGCCGCCTAGCCCAGTCCGCTATCTGAAATAGGAGCGACGTAAATTGAACAAATGTGATAGAATTTTGCTGAATTCTTAAATTAACCATAATATAAAATGGGCTAATCGGGTCTCTGTTTGCCCTACCCTAGAAGTTTAATAGTGCATTTCACTCGTCACTTCATGCGCTTTGAGATGCCGCTAAGCCCAATAATCTATCTGAAATAGGAGCGACGTAAATTGAAGAAATGAGAAGAAGTTATGCTGAATTCTTAAATTGACCATAATATAAAATGATCTAATCGGGTCTCTGTTTGCCCTACCCTAGAAGTTTAATATTGCATTTCACTCGCCATTCCATGCGCTTTGAGGTGCCGCTTAGCCCAATATGCTATCTGAAATAGGAGCGACGTAAATTGAACAAATGTGATAGAATTTCCCTGAAATCTTATATAAAACAAAATATAAAATGATCTAACGGGTCTCTGATTACCCTATCATGGAAGATTAGTAGTGCATTTTACTCACCCTTCCACGCGCTTTAAGATGCCGCCTCGCCCAGTACGCTATCTGAAATAGGAGCGACGTAAATTGAACAAATGTGATAGAATTTTGCTGAATTCTTAAATTAACCATAATATAAAATGATCTAATCGGGTCTCTGTTTGCCCTACCCTAGAAGTTTAGTAGTGCATTTTACTCGCCCTTCCACGCGCTTTAAGATGCCGCCTAGCCCTGTACGCTATCTGAAATAGGAGCGACGTAAGTTGAACAAATGTGATAGAATTACGCTGAATTCTTATATTAACCGTAATATAAAATGATCTAATCGGGTATCTGTTTGCCTTACCCTAGAAGTTTAATAGTGCATTTTAATCGCCATTTCATGGGCTTTGAGATGCCGCTTAGCCCAATACGCTATCTGAAATAGGAGCGACGTAAATTGAACAAATGTGATAGAATTTCGGTGAATTCTTAAATTAACCATAATATAAAATGATCTAATCGGACCTCTGTTTGCCCTACCCTAGAAGTGTAATAGTACATTTTACTCGCCATTCCACGCGCTTTAAGATGCCGCTTAGCCCAATACGCTATCTGAAATAGGAGCGACGTAAATGGAACAAATGTGATAGAATGCCCCTGAAATCTTATGTTAAACAAAATGTAAAATGATCTAATCGGGTCTCTGATTGCCCTATCATGGAAGATTAGTAGTGCATTTTACTCACCCTTCCACGCGCTTTAAGAAGCCGCCTAGCCCAGTACGCTATCTGAAATAGGAGCGACGTAAATTGAACAAATGTGATAGAATTTTGCTAAATTCTTAAATTGACCATAATATAAAATGATCTAATCGGGTCTCTGTTTGCCCTATCCTAGAACTTTAATAGTGCATTCTACTCGCCATTTCATGCGCCTTCAGATGCCTCTTAGCCCAATACGCTATCTGAAATAGGAGCGACGTAAATTGAACAAATGTAATCGAATTTCGCTGAAATCTTAAATTAACCATAATATAAAATGAGCTAATCGGGTCTCTGTTTGCCCTACCCTAGAAGTTTAATAGTGCATTTCACTCGTCACTTCATGCGCTTTGAGATGCCGCTAAGCCCAATAAGCTATCTGAAATAGGAGCGACGTAAATTGAAGAAATGTGAAAGAATTATGCTGAATTCTTAAATTGACCATAATATGAAATGATCTAATCGGGTCTCTGTTTGCCCTACCCTAGAAGTTTAATATTGCATTTCACTCGCCATTTCATGCGCTTTGAGGTGCCGCTTAGCCCAATACGCTATCTGAAATATCAGCGACGTAAATTGAACAAATGTGAGAGAATTTCGCTGAATTCTTATATTAACCAAAATATAAAATGATCTAATCGGGTCTCTGATTGCCCTATCATAGAAGTTTAGTAGTGTATTTTACTCGCCCTTCCACGCGCTTTAAGATGCCGCCTAGCCCAGTACGCTATCTGAAATAGGAACGCCGTAAATTGAACAAATGTGATAGAATTTTGCTGAATTCTTAAATTAACCATAATATAAAATGATCTAATCGGGTCTCTGTTTGCCCTACCCTTGAAGTTTAATAGTGCATTTTACTCGCCATTCCACGCGCTTTAAGATGCCGCCTAGCCCAGTACTCTATCTGAAAGAGGAGCGACGTAAATTGAACAAATGTGATAGAATTTCGCTGAATTCTTAAATTAACCATAATATCAAACGATTTAATCGGGTCTTTGTTTGCCCTACCCTAGAAGTTTAATAGTGCATTTTACTTGCCATTTCATGCGCTTTCAGATGCCGCTAAGCCCAATAAGCTATCTGAAATAGGAGCGACGTAAATTGAAGAAATGTGACAGAATTTCCCTGAAATGTTATATTAAACAAAATATAAAATGATCTAATCGGGTCTCTGATTGCCCTATCATAGAAGTTTAATAGTGCATTTTACTCGCCTTTCCACGCGCTTTAAGATGCCGCCTAGCCCAGTACGCTATCTGAAAGAGGAGCGACGTAAGTTGAACAAATGTGATAGAATTACGCTGAATTCTTATATTAACCGTAATATAAAATGATCTAATCGGGTCTCTGTTTGCCTTATCCTAGAAGTTTAATAGTGCATTTTACTCACCATTTCATACGCATTGAGATGCCGCTTAGCCCAATACGCTATCTGAAATAGGAGCGACGTAAGTTGAACAAATGTGATAGAATTACGCTGAATTCTTATATTAACCGTAATATAAAATGATCTAATCGGGTCTCTGTTTGCCCTACCCTAGAAGTTTAATAGTGCATTTTATTCGCCATTTCATGCGCTTTGAGATGCCGCTTAGCCCAATACGCTATCTGAAATAGCAGCGACGTAAATTAAACAAATGTGATAGAATGTCCCTGAAATCTTATGTTAAACAAAATGTAAAATGATCTAATCGGGTCTCTGATTGCCCTATCATGGAAGATTAGAAGTGCATTTTACTCACCCTTCCACGCGCTTTAAGAAGCCGCCTAGCCCAGTACGCTATCTGAAATAGGAGCGACGTAAATTGAACAAATGTGATAGAATTTTGCTGAATTCTTAAATTAACCATAATATAAAATGATCTAATCGGGTCTCTGTTTGCCCTACCCTTGAACTTTAATAGTGCATTCTACTCGCCATTTCATGCGCTTTGAGATGCCGCTTAGCCCAATACGCTGTCTGAAATAGGAGCGACGTAAATTGAACAAATGTAATCGAATTTCGCTGAATTCTTAAATTAACCATAATATAAAATGAGCTAATCGGGTCTCTGATTGCCCTATCATAGAAGTTTAACAGTGCATTTTACTCGCCATTCCTCGCGTTTTAAGATGCCGCCAAGCCCAGTACGCTAGCTGAAATAGGAACGACGTAAATTGAAAAAATGTGATAGAATTTTGCTGAATTCTTAAATTAACCATTACATAAAATGATCTAATCGGGTCTCTGTTTACCCTACCCTAGAAGTTTAATAGTGCATTTTACTCGCCATTTCATACACTTTGAGATGCTGCTTAGCCCAATACGCTAACTGAAATAGGAGCGACGTAAATTGAACAAATGTGATAGAATTTCACTGGATTCTTATATTAACCAAAATATAAAATGATCTAATCGGGTCTCTGATAGCCGTATCATAGAAGTTTAATAGTGCATTTTACTCGCCATTCCACGCGCTTTAAGATGCCGCCTAGCCCAGTACGCTATCTGAAAGAGGAGCGACGTAAGTTGAACAAATGTGATAGAATTACGCTGCATTCTTATATTAACCGTAATATAAAATGATCTAATCGGGTCTCTGTTTGCCCTACCCTAGAAGTTTAATAGTGCATTTTACTCGCCATTTCATGCGCTTTGAGATGCCGCTTAGCCCAATACGCTATCTGAAATACGAGCGACGTAAGTTGAACAAATGTGATAGAATTTCGCTGAATTCTTAAATTAACCATAATATAAAATGATCTAATGGGGTCTCTGTTTGCCCTACCCTAGAAGTTTAATAGTGCATCTGACTCGTCATTTCATGCGCTTTGAGATGCCGCTTAGCCCAATACGCTATCTGAAATAGGAGCGATGTAAATTGATCAAATGTGATAGAATTTCGCTGAATTCTTATATAACCAAAATATAAAATGATCTAATCGGGTCTCTGATTGCCCTATCATAGAAGTTTAATAGTGAATTTTACTCGCCATTCCACGCGCTTTAAGATGCCGCTTAGCCCAATACGCTATCAGCAATAGGAGCGACGTAAATTGAACAAATGTGATAGAATTTCGCTGAATTCTTAAATTAACCATAATATAAAATGATCTAATCGGGTCTCTGTTTGCCTTATCCTAGAAGTTTAATAGTGCATTTTACTCACCATTTCATACGCATTGAGATGCCGCTTAGCCCAATACGCTATCTGAAATAGGAGCGACGTAAGTTGAACAAATGTGATAGAATTACTCTGAATTCTTATATTAACCGTAATATAAAATGATCTAATCGGGTCTCTGTTTGCCCTACGCTAGAAGTTTAATAGTGCATTTTATTCGCCATTTCATGCGCTTTGAGATGCCGCTTAGCCCAATACGCTATCTGAAATAGCAGCGACGTAAATTAAACAAATGTGATAGAATGTCCCTGAAATCTTATGTTAAACAAAATGTAAAATGATCTAATCGGGTCTCTGATTGCCCTATCATGGAAGATTAGTAGTGCATTTTACTCACCCTTCCACGCGCTTTAAGAAGCCGCCTAGCCCAGTACGCTATCTGAAATAGGAGCGACGTAAATTGAACAAATGTGATAGAATTTTGCTGAATTCTTAAATTAACCATAATATAAAATGGGCTAATCGGGTCTCTGTTTGCCCTACCCTTGAACTTTAATAGTGCATTCTACTCGCCATTTCATGCGCCTTCAGATGCCGCTTAGCCGAATACGCTATCTGAAATAGGAGCGACGTAAATTGAACAAATGTAATCGAATTTCGCTGAATTCTTAAATTAACCATAATATAAAATGAGCTAATCGGGTCTCTGTTTGCCCTACCCTAGAAGTTTAATAGTGCATTTCACTCGTCACTTCATGCGCTTTGAGATGCCGCTAAGCCCAATAAGCTATCTGAAATAGGAGCGACGTAAATTGAAGAAATGAGAAAGAATTATGCTGAATTCTTAAATTGACCATAATATAAAATGATCTAATCGGGTCTCTGTTTGCCCTACCCTAGAAGTTTAATATTGCATTTCACTCGCCATTTCATGCGCTTTGAGGTGCCGCTTAGACCAATATGCTATCTGAAATAGGAGCGACGTAAATTGAACAAATGTGATAGAATTTCCCTGAAATCTTATATAAAACAAAATATAAAATGATCTAATCGGGTCTCTGATTGCCCTATCATGGAAGATTAGTAGTGCATTTTACTCACCCTTCCACGCGCTTTAAGATACCGCCTTGCCCAGTACGCTATCTGAAATAGGAGCGACGTAAGTTGAACAAATGTGATAGAATTACGCTGCATTCTTATATTAACCGTAATATAAAATGATCTAATCGGGTCCCTGTTTGCCCTACCCTAGAAGTTTAACAGTGCATTTTACTCGTCATTTCATGCGCTTTGAGATGCCGCATAGCCCAATACGCTATCTGACATACGAGCGACGTAAATTGAACAAATGTGATAGAATTTCGCTGAATTCTTAAATTAACCATAATATAAAATGATCTAATGGGGTCTCTGATTGCCCTACCCTAGAAGATTAATAGTGCATTTCACACGCCATTTCATGCGCTTTGAGATGCCGCTTAGCCCAATACGCTATCTGACATAGGAGCGACGTAAATTGTACAAATGTGATAGAATTTCGCTGAATTCTTAAATTAACCATAATATAAAATGATCTAATCGGGTCTCTGTTTGCCCTACCCTAGAAGTTTAACAGTGCATTTTACTCGCCATTTCATGCGCTTGGAGATGCCGCTTAGCCCAATACGCTATCTGAAATAGGAGCAACGTAAATTGAACAAATGTGATAGAATTTCGCTGAATTCTTAAATTAACCATAATATAAAATGATCTAATGGGGTCTCTGTTTGCCCTACCCTAGAAGTTTAATAGTGCATTTGACTCGTCATTTCATGCGCTTTGAGATGCCGCTTAGCCCAATACGCTATCTGAAATAGGAGCGATGTAAATTGATCGAATGTGATAGAATTTCGCTGAATTCTTTTATTAACCATAACGTAAAATGATCTAATCGGGTCTCTGTTCGCCCTAGCGTTGAAGCTTAATTGTGCATTTTATTCGTCATTTCATGCGCTTTGAGATGCCGCTTAGCCCAATACGCTATCTGAAATAGGAGCGACGTAAATTGAACAAATGTGATAGAATTTCGCTGAATTCTTATATTAACCTCAATGTAAAATGATCTAATCGGGTCTTTGTTCGCCCTACCCTAGAAGTTTAATAGTGCATTTCACATGTCATTTCATGCGCTTTGAGATGCCGCTTAGCCCAATAAGCTATCTGAAATAGGAGCGACGTAAATTAACCAAATGTGATAGAATTTCGCTGAATTCTTATATAACCAAAATATAAAATGATCTAATCGGGTCTCTGATTGCCCTATCATAGAAGTTTAATAGTGAATTTTACTCGCCATTCCACGCGCTTTAAGATGCCGCTTAGCCCAATACGCTATCAGCAATAGGAGCGACGTAAATTGAACAAATGTGATAGAATTTCGCTGAATTCTTAAATTAACCATAATATAAAATGATCTAATCGGGTCTCTGTTCGCCCTAGCGTAGAAGCTTAATTGTGCATTTTATTCGTCATTTCATGCGCTTTGAGATGCCGCTTAGCCCAATACGCTATCTGAAATAGGAGCGACGTAAATTGAACAAATGTGATAGAATTTCGCTGAATTCTTATATTAACCAAAATATAAAATGATCTAATCGGGTCTCTGTTTGCCCTACCCTAGAAGTTTAATAGTGCATTTTACTCGCCATTTCTCGCGCTTCGAGTTGCCGCTTAGCCCAATACGCTATCTGAAATATCAGCCACGTAAATTGAACAAATGTGAGACAATTTCGCTGAATTCTTAAATTAACCATAATATAAAATGATCTTATCGGGTCCCTGTTTGCCCTACCCTAGAAGTTTAATAGTGCATTTTACTCGACATTTCTTGCGCTTTGAGATGCCGCTTAGTCCAATACGCTATCTGAAATATCAGCGACGTAAATTGAACAAATGTGAGAGAATTTCGCTGAATTCTTATATTAACCAAAATATAAAATGATCTAATCGGGTCTCTGATAGCCCTATCATAGAAGTTTAATAGTGCATTTTACTCGCCATTCCACGCGCTTTAAGATGCCGCCTAGCCCAGTACGCTATCTGAAAGAGGAGCGACGTAAGTTGAACAAATGTGATAGAATTACGCTGAATTCTTATATTAACCGTAATATAAAATGATCTAATCGGGTCTCTGTTTGCCCTACCCTAGAAGTTTAATAGTGCATTTTATTCGCCATTTCATGCGCTTTGAGATGCCGCTTAGCCCAATACGCTATCTGAAATAGCAGCGACATAAATTAAACAAATGTGATAGAATGTCCCTGAAATCTTATGTTAAACAAAATGTAAAATGATCTAATCGGGTCTCTGATTGCCCTATCATGGAAGATTAGTAGTGCATTTTACTCACCCTTCCACGCGCTTTAAGAAGCCGCCTTGCCCAGTACGCTATCTGAAATAGGAGCGACGTAAGTTGAACAAATGTGATAGAATTACGCTGCATTCTTATATTAACCGTAATATAAAATGATCTAATCGGGTCTCTGTTTGCCCTACCCTAGAAGTTTAATAGTGCATTTTACTCGCCATTTCATGCGCTTTGAGATGCCGCTTAGCCCAATACGCTATCTGAAATACGAGCGACGTAAGTTGAACAAATGTGATAGAATTTCGCTGAATTCGTAAATTAACCATAATATAAAATGATCTAATGGGGTCTCTGTTTGCCCTACCCTAGAAGTTTAATAGTGCATCTGACTCGTCATTTCATGCGCTTTGAGATGCCGCTTAGCCCAATACGCTATCTGAAATAGGAGCGATGTAAATTGATCAAATGTGATAGAATTTCGCTGAATTCTTATATAAACAAAATATAAAATGATCTAATCGGGTCTCTGATTGCCCTATCATAGAAGTTTAATAGTGAATTTTACTCGCCATTCCACGCGCTTTAAGATGCCGCTTAGCCCAATACGCTATCAGCAATAGGAGCGACGTAAATTGAACAAATGTGATAGAATTTCGCTGAATTCTTAAATTAACCATAATATAAAATGATCTAATCGGGTCTCTGTTTGCCTTATCCTAGAAGTTTAATAGTGCATTTTACTCACCATTTCATACGCATTGAGATGCCGCTTAGCCCAATACGCTATCTGAAATAGGAGCGACGTAAGTTGAACAAATGTGATAGAATTACGCTGAATTCTTATATTAACCGTAATATAAAATGATCTAATCGGGTCTCTGTTTGCCTTATCCTAGAAGTGTAATAGTGCATGTTACTCGCCATTTCATGCGCATTGAGATGCCGCTTAGCCCAATACGCTATCTGAAATAGGAGCGACGTAAATTGAACAAATGTGATAGAATTTCGCTGAATTCTTATATTAACCGTAATATAAAATGATCTATTCGGGTTTCTGTTCGCCCTACCCCAGAAGTTTAACAGAGCATATCACTCGTCAATCCATGCGCTTTGACATGCCGCTTAGCCCAATACGCTATCTGAAATAGGAGCGACGTAAATTGAACAAATGTAATAGAATTTCGCTGAATTCTTATATTAACCAAAATATAAAATGATCTAATCGGGTCTCTGATTGCCCTATCATAGAAGTTTAATAGTGCATTTTACTCGCCATTCCACGCGCTTTAAGATGCCGCCTATCCGAGTACGCTATTTGAAATAGGAGCGACGTAAATTGAACAAATGTGATAGAATTTCCCTGAATTCTTATATTAACCTTAATGTAAAATGATCTAATCGGGTCTCTGTTCGCCCTACCATTACAAGTTTAATAGTGCATTTCACTCGTCATTTCAGGCGCTTTGAGTTGCCGCTTAGCCCAATACGCTATCTAAAATAGGAGCGACGTAAATTGAACAATTGTGATAGAATTTCGCTGAATTTTTATATTAACCAAAATATAAAATGATCTAATCGGGTCTCTGATTGCCCTATCACAGAAGTTTAATATTGCATTTTACTCGCCATTACACGCGCTTTAAGATGCCGCCTAGCTCAGTACGCTATCTGAAATAGGAGCGACGAAAGTTGAACAAATGTGATAGAATTACGCTGAATTCTTATATTAACCGTAATATAAAATGATCTAATCGGGTCTCTGTTTGCCTTACCCTATAAGTTTAATAGTGCATTTCACTCGTCATTTCATGCGCTTTGAGATGCCGCTTAGCCCAATAAGCTATCTGAAATAGGAGCGACGTAAATTGAACAAATGTGATAGAATTTCGCTGAATTCTTACATTAACCAAAACATAAAATGATCTAATCGGGTCTCTGATTGCCCTATCATAGAAGTTTAATAGTGAATTTTACTCGCCATTCCACGCGCTTTAAGATGCCGCATAGCCCAGTACGCTATCTGAAATAGGAACGACGTAAATTGAACTAATGTGATAGAATTTTGCTGAATTCTTAAATTAACCATAATATAAAATGATCTAATCGGGTCTCTGTTTGCCTACCCTAGAAGTTTAGTAGTGCATTTTACTCGCCATGTCTTGCGCTTTGAGATACAACTTACCCCAATACGCTATCTGAAATAGGAGCGACGTAAACTGAACAAATGTGATAGAATTTTGCTGAATTCTTAAATTAACCATAATATAAAATGATCTAGTCGGGTCTCTGATTGCCCTACCCCAGAAGTTTAATAGTGCATTTTACTCGCCATTTCATGCGCTTTGAGATGCCGCTGAGCCCAATACGCTATCTGAAATAGGAGCTACGTAAGTTGAACAAATGTGACAGAATTACGCTGAATTCTTATATTTACCGTAATATAAAATGATCTAATCGGTTCTCTGATTGCCCTACCATAGAAGTTTAATGGTGCATTTTACTCGCCATTCCACGCGCTTTAAGTTGCCGCCTAGCCCAGTACGCTATCTGAAATAGGAGCTACGTAAGTTGAACAAATGTGACAGAGTTACGCTGAATTCTTATATTTACCGTAATATAAAATGATCTAATCGGGTCTCTGTTTGCCTTATCCTAGAAGTTTAATAGTGCATTTTACTCGCCATTTCATGCGCTTTGAGATGCCGCTTAGCCCAATACGCTATCTGAAATAGGAGCGACGTAAATTGAACAAATGTGATAGAATTTCGCTGAATTCTTATATTAACCTCAATGTAAAATGATCTAATCGGGTCTTTGTTCGCCCTACCCTAGAAGTTTAATAGTGCATTTCACTCGTAATTTCATGCGCTTTGAGATGCCGCTTAGCCCAATAAGCTATCTGAAATAGGAACGACGTAAATTGACCAAATGTGATAGAATTTCGCTGAATTCTTATATTAACCAAAATATAAAATGATCTAATCGGGTCTCTGATTGCCCTATCATAGAAGTTTAATAGTGAATTTTACTCGACATTCCACGCGCTTTAAGATGCCGCTTAGCCCAATACGCTATCTGCAATAGGAGCGATGTAAATTGAACAAATGTGATAGAATTTCGCTGAATTCTTAAATTAACCATAATATAAAATGATCTAATCGGGTCTCTGTTCGCCCTACCCTAGAAGTTTAACAGTGCATTTTACTCGCCATTTCATGCGCTTTGAGATGCCGCTTAGCCCAATACGCTATCTGAAATAGGAGCGACGTAAATTGAACAAATGTGATAGAATTTCGCTGAATTCTTAAATTAACCATAATATAAAATGATCTAATGGGGTCTCTGTTTGCCCTACCCTAGAAGTTTAATAGTGCATTTTACTCGTTATTTCATGCGCTTTGAGATGCCGCTTAGCACAATACGCTATCTGAAATAGGAGCGATGTAAATTGATCAAATGTGATAGAATTTCGCTGAATTCTTTTATTAACCATAACGTAAAATGATCTAATCGGGTCTCTGTTCGCCCTAGCGTAGAAGCTTAATTGTGCATTTTATTCGTCATTTCATGCGCTTTGAGATGCCGCTTAGCCCAATACGCTATCTGAAATAGGAGCGACGTAAATTGAACAA
Source organism: Macropis europaea (assembly GCA_916610135.2). Lineage (NCBI taxonomy): Eukaryota > Metazoa > Arthropoda > Insecta > Hymenoptera > Melittidae > Macropis > Macropis europaea. The sequence goes on from CAKAJE020000861.1 coordinate 45,909, forward strand.
ATGTGATAGAATTTCGCTGAATTCTTATATTAACCAAAATATAAAATGATCTAATCGGGTCTCTGTTTGCCCTACCCTAGAAGTTTAATAGTGCATTTTACTCGCCATTTCTCGCGCTTTGAGATGCCGCTTAGCCCAATACGCTATCTGAAATATCAGCGACGTAAATTGAACAAATCTGAGAGAATTTCGCTGAATTCTTAAATTAACCATAATATAAAATGATCTTATCGGGTCTCTGTTTGCACTACCCTAGAAGTTTAGTAGTGCATTTTACTCGCCATTCCACGCGCTTTAAGTTGCCGCCAAGCCCAGTACGCTATCTGAAATAGGAGCTACGTAAGTTGAACAAATGTGACAGAATTACGCTGAATTCTGATATTAACCGTAATATAAAATGATCTAATCGGGTCTCTGTTTGCCCTATCATAGAAGTTTAATAGTGCATTTTACTCGACATTTCTTGCGCTTTGAGATGCCGCTTAGTCCAATACGCTATCTGAAATATCAGCGACGTAAATTGAACAAATGTGAGAGAATTTCGCTGAATTATTATATTAACCAAAATATAAAATAATCTAATCGGGTCTCTGATTTCCCTATCATAGAAGTTTAGTAGTGCATTTGACTCGCCATTTCATGCGCTTTGAGATGCCGCTCAGCCCAATACGCTATCTGAAATAGGGGCGACGTAAATTGAACAAATGTGATAGAATTACTCTGAATTCTTATATTAACCGTAATATAAAATGATCTAATCGGGTCTCTGTTTGCCTTACCCTAGAAGTTTAATAGTGCATTTTACTCGCCATTTCATGCGCTTTGAGATGCCGCTTAGCCCAATACGCTATCTGAAATAGGAGCGACGTAAATTGAACAAATGTGATAGAATTTCGCTGAATTCTTAAATTAACCATAATATAAAATGATCTAATGGGGTCTCTGATTGCCCTACCCTAGAAGATTAATAGTGCATTTCACTCGCCATTTCATGCGCTTTGAGATGCCGCTTAGCCCGATACGCTATCTGACATAGGAGCGACGTATATTGAACAAATCTGATAGAATTTCGCTGAATTCTTATATTAACCAAAATATAAAATGATCTAATCGGGTCTCTGATTGCCCTATCATAGAAGTTTAATAGTGAATTTTACTCGCCATTCCACGCGCTTTAAGATGCCGCATAGCCCAGTACGCTATCTGAAATAGGAACGACGTAAATTGAACTATTGTGATAGAATTTTGCTGAATTCTTAAATTAACCATAATATAAAATGATCTAATCGGGTCTCTGTTTGCCTACCCTAGAAGTTTAGTAGTGCATTTTACTCGCCATGTCTTGCGCTTTGAGATACAACTTACCCCAATACGCTATCTGAAATAGGAGCGACGTAAACTGAACAAATGTGATAGAATTTTGCTGAATTCTTAAATTAACCATAATATAAAATGATCTAGTCGGGTCTCTGATTGCCCTACCCTAGATGTTTAATAGTGCATATTACTTGCCATTTCATGCGCTTTGAGATGCCGCTGAGCCCAATACGCTATCTGAAATAGGAGCTACGTAAGTTGAACAAATGTGACAGAATTACGCTGAATTCTTATATTTACCGTAATATAAAATGATCTAATCGGTTCTCTGATTGCCCTACCATAGAAGTTTAATGGTGCATTTTACTCGCCATTCCACGCGCTTTAAGTTGCCGCCTAGCCCAGTACGCTATCTGAAATAGGAGCTACGTAAGTTGAACAAATGTGACAGAGTTACGCTGAATTCTTATATTTACCGTAATATAAAATGATCTAATCGGGTCTCTGTTTGCCTTATCCTAGAAGTTTAATAGTGCATTTTACTCGCCATTTCATGCGCTTTGGGATGCCGCTTAGCCCAATACGCTATCTGAAATAGGAGCGACGTAAATTGAACAAATGTGATAGAATTTCGCTGAATTCTTATATTAACCTCAATGTAAAATGATCTAATCGGGTCTTTGTTCGCCCTACCCTAGAAGTTTAATAGTGCATTTCACTCGTAATTTCATGCGCTTTGAGATGCCGCTTAGCCCAATAAGCTATCTGAAATAGGAACGACGTAAATTGACCAAATGTGATAGAATTTCGCTGAATTCTTATATTAACCGCAATATAAAATGATCTAATCGGGTCTCTGTTTGCCCTACCCTAGAAGTTTAACAGTGCATTTTACTCGTCATTTCATGCGCTTCGAGATGCCGCATAGCCCAATACGCTATCTGACATAGGAGCGACGTAAATTGAACAAATGTGATAGAATTTCGCTGAATTCTTATATTAACCAAAATATAAAATGATCTAATCGAGTCTCTGATTGCCCTATCATAGAAGTTTAGTAGTGCATTTTACTCGCCATTCCACGCGCTTTAAGTTGCCGCCTAGCCCAGTACGCTATCTGAAATAGGAGCTACGTAAGTTGAACAAATGTGACAGAATTACGCTGAATTCTTATATTAACCGCAATATAAAATGATCTAATCGGGTCTCTGTTTGCCTTATCCTAGAAGTTTAATAGTGCATTTTACTCGCCATTTCATGCGCTTTGAGATGCCGCTTATCCCAGTACGCTATCTGAAATATGAGCGACGTAAATTGAACAAATGTGATAGAATTTCGCTGAATTCTTATATTAACCGCAATATAAAATGATCTAATCGGGTCTCTGTTTGCCTTATCCTAGAAGTTTAATAGTTCATTTTACTCGCCATTTCATGCGCTTTGAGATGCCGCTTAGCCCAATACGCTATCTGGAATAGGAGCGACGTAAATTGAACAAATGTGATAGAATTTCCGTGAATTCTTATATTAACCGTAATTTAAAATGATCTATTCGGGTTTCTATTCGCCCTACCCCAGAAGTTTAATAGAGCATTTCACTCGTCAATCCATGCGCTTTGAGATGCCGCTTTGCCCAATACGCTATCTGAAATAGGAGCGACGTAAATTGAACAAATGTGATAGAATTTCGCTGAATTCTTATATTAACCAAAATACAAAATGATCTAATCGGGTCCCTGATTGCCCTATCATAGAAGTTTAATAGTGCATTTTACTCGCCATTCTACGCGCTTTAAGATGCCGCCTAGCCCAGTACGCTATCTGAAATAGGAGCTACGTAAGTTGAACAAATGTGACAGAATTACGCTGAATTCTTATATTAACCTTAATGTAAAATGATCTAATCTGGTCTCTGTTCGCCCTACCCTAGAAGTTTAATAGTGCATTTCACTCGTCATTTCATGCGCTTTGAGATGCCGCTTAGCCCAATAAGCTATCTGAAACAGGAGCGACGTAAATTGAACAAATGTGATAGAATTTCGCTGAATTCTTATATTAACCAAAATATAAAATGATCTAATCGGGTCTCTGATTGCCCTATCATAGAAGTTTAATAGTGCATTTTACTCGCCATTCCGCGGGCTTTAAGATACCGCCTAGCCCAGTATGCTATCTGAAATAGGAACTACGTAAATTGAACAAATGTGATAGAATTTTGCTGAATTCTTAAATTAAGCATAATATAAAATGATCTAATCGGGTCTCTGATTGCCCTACACTAGAAGTATAATAGTGCATTTTACTCGCCATTTCATGCGCTTTGAGATGCCGCCTAGCCCAGTACGCTATCTGAAAGAGGAGCGACGTAAGTTGAACAAATGTGATAGAATTACGCTGAATTCTTATATTAACCGTAATATAAAATGATCTATTCGGGTTTCTGTTCGCCCTACCCCAGAAGTTTAATAGAGCATTTCACTCGTCAATCCATGCGCTTTGAGATGCCGCTTAGCCCAATACGCTATCTGAAATAGGAGCGACGTAAATTGAACAAATGTGATAGAATTTCGTTGAATTCTTATATTAACCAAAACATAAAATGATCTAATCGGGTCTCTGATTGCTCTATCATAGAAGTATAATAGTGCATTTTACTCGCCATTCCAGGCGCTTTAAGATGCCGCCTAGCCCAGGACGCTATCTGAAATAGGAGCCACGTAAGTTGAACAAATGTGACAGAGTTACGCTGAATTCTTATATTAACCGCAATATAAAATGATCTAATCGGGTCTCTGATTGCCCTATCATAGAAGTTTAATAGTGCATTTTACTCGCCATTCCACGCGCTTTAAGATGCCGCCTATCCGAGTACGCTATTTGAAATAGGAGCGACGTAAATTGAACAAATGTGATAGAATTTCCCTGAATTCTTATATTAACCTTAATGTAAAATGATCTAATCGGGTCTCTGTTCGCCCTACCATTACAAGTTTAATAGTGCATTTCACTCGTCATTTCAGGCGCTTTGAGTTGCCGCTTAGCCCAATACGCTATCTAAAATAGGAGCGACGTAAATTGAACAAATGTGATAGAATTTCGCTGAATTCTTATATTAACCAAAATATAAAATGATCTAATCGGGTCTCTGATTGCCCTATCATAGAAGTTTAATAGTGAATTTTACTCGCCATTCCACGCGCTTTAAGATGCCGCATAGCCCAGTACGCTATCTGAAATAGGAACGACGTAAATTGAACTAATGTGATAGAATTTTGCTGAATTCTTAAATTAACCATAATATAAAATGATCTAATCGGGTCTCTGTTTGCCTACCCTAGAAGTTTAGTAGTGCATTTTACTCGCCATGTCTTGCGCTTTGAGATACAACTTACCCCAATACGCTATCTGAAATAGGAGCGACGTAAACTGAACAAATGTGATAGAATTTTGCTGAATTCTTAAATTAACCATAATATAAAATGATCTAGTCGGGTCTCTGATTGCCCTACCCTAGAAGTTTAATAGTGCATTTTACTCGCCATTTCATGCGCTTTGAGATGCCGCTGAGCCCAATACGCTATCTGAAATAGGAGCTACGTAAGTTGAACAAATGTGACAGAATTACGCTGAATTCTTATATTTACCGTAATATAAAATGATCTAATCGGTTCTCTGATTGCCCTACCATAGAAGTTGAATGGTGCATTTTACTCGCCATTCCACGCGCTTTAAGTTGCCGCCTAGCCCAGTACGCTATCTGAAATAGGAGCTACGTAAGTTGAACAAATGTGACAGAGTTACGCTGAATTCTTATATTTACCGTAATATAAAATGATCTAGTCGGGTCTCTGTTTGCCTTATCCTAGAAGTTTAATAGTGCATTTTACTCGCCATTTCATGCCCTTTGAGATGCCGCTTAGCCCAATACGCTATCTGAAATAGGAGCGACGTAAATTGAACAAATGTGATAGAATTTCGCTGAATTCTTATATTAACCTCAATGTAAAATGATCTAATCGGGTCTTTGTTCGCCCTACCCTAGAAGTTTAATAGTGCATTTCACTCGTAATTTCATGCGCTTTGAGATGCCGCTTAGCCCAATAAGCTATCTGAAATAGGAACGACGTAAATTGACCAAATGTGATAGAATTTCGCTGAATTCTTATATTAACCAAAATATAAAATGATCTAATCGGGTCTCTGATTGCCCTATCATAGAAGTTTAATAGTGAATTTTACTCGCCATTCCACGCGCTTTAAGATGCCGCTTAGCCCAATACGCTATCTGCAATAGGAGCGACGTAAATTGAACAAATGTGATAGAATTTCGCTGAATTCTTAAATTAACCATAATATAAAATAATCTAATCGGGTCTCTGATTTCCCTATCATAGAAGTTTAGTAGTGCATTTGACTCGCCATTTCATGCGCTTTGAGATGCCGCTCAGCCCAATACGCTATCTGAAATAGGGGCGACGTAAATTGAACAAATGTGATAGAATTACTCTGAATTCTTATATTAACCATAATATAAAATGATCTAATCGGGTCTCTGATTTCCCTATCATAGAAGTTTAGTAGTGCATTTGACTCGCCATTTCATGCGCTTTGAGATGCCGCTCAGCCCAATACGCTATCTGAAATAGGGGCGACGTAAATTGAACAAATGTGATAGAATTACTCTGAATTCTTATATTAACCATAATATAAAATAATCTAATCGGGTCTCTGATTTCCCTATCATAGAAGTTTAGTAGTGCATTTGACTCGTCATTTCATGCGCTTCGAGATGCCGCATAGCCCAATACGCTATCTGACATAGGAGCGACGTAAATTGAACAAATGTGATAGAATTTCGCTGAATTCTTAAATTAACCATAATATAAAATGATCTAATGGGGTCTCTGATTGCCCTACCCTAGAAGATTAATAGTGCATTTCACTCGCCATTTCATGCGCTTTGAGAAGCCGCATAGCCCAATACGCTATCTGACATAGGAGCGACGTAAATTGAACAAATGTGATTGAACTTCGCTAAATTCTTATATTAACCAAAATATAAAATGATCTAATCGGGTCTCTGATTGCCCTATCATAGAAGTTTAATAGTGCATTTTACTCGCCATTCCACGCGCTTTAAGATGCCGCCTAGCCCAGTACGCTATGTGAAATAGGAGCGACGTATGTTGAACAAATGTGATAGAATTTCCCTGAATTCTTATATTAACCTTAATGTAAAATGATCTAATCGGGTCTCTGATTGCCCTATCATAGAAGTTTAGTAGTGCATTTTACTCGCCCTTCCACGCGCTTTGAGATGCCGTCTAGCCCAGTACGCTATCTGAAATAGGAGCGACGTAAATTGAACAAATGTGATAGAATTTCGCTGAATTCTTATTTTAACCAAAACATAAAATGATCTAATCGGGTCTCTGATTGCCCTATCATAGAAGTATAATAGTGCATTTTACTCGCCATTCCACGCGCTTTAAGATGCCGCCTAGCCCAGTACGCTATCTGAAAGAGGAGCCACGTAAGTTGAACAAATGTGACAGAGTTACGCTGAATTCTTATATTAACCGCAATATGAAATGATCTAATCGGGTCTCTGTTTGCCTTATCCTAGAAGTTTAATAGTGCATTTTACTCGCCATTTCATGCGCTTTGAGATGCCGCTTAGCCCAGTACGCTATCTGAAATAGGAGCGACGTAAATTGAACAAATGTGATAGAATTTCGCTGAATTCTTATATTAACCAAAATATAAAATGATCTAATCGGGTCTCTGATAGCCCTATCATAGAAGTTTAATAGTGCATTTTACTCGCCATTCCGCGCGCTTTAAGATGCCGCCTAGCCCAGTACGCTATCTGAAAGAGGAGCGACGTAAGTTGAACAAATGTGATAGAATTACGCTGAATTCTTATATTAACCGTAATATAAAATGATCTAATCGGGTCTCTGTTTGCCTTATCCTAGAAGTGTAATAGTGCATGTTACTCGCCATTTCATGCGCATTGAGATGCCGCTTAGCCCAATACGCTATCTGAAATAGGAGCGACGTAAATTGAACAAATGTGATAGAATTTCGCTGAATTCTTATATTAACCGTAATATAAAATGATCTATTCGGGTTTCTGTTCGCCCTACCCCAGAAGTTTAATAGAGCATTTCACTCGTCAATCCATGCGCTTTGAGATGCCGCTTAGCCCAATACGCTATCTGAAATAGGAGCGACGTAAATTGAACAAATGTGATAGAATTTCGTTGAATTCTTATATTAACCTTAATGTAAAATGATCTAATCGGGTCTCTGTTCGCCCTACCATTACAAGTTTAATAGTGCATTTCACTCGTCATTTCAGGCGCTTTGAGTTGCCGCTTAGCCCAATACGCTATCTGAAATAGGAGCGACGTAAATTGAACAATTGTGATAGAATTTCGCTGAATTTTTATATTAACCAAAATATAAAATGATCCAATCGGGTCTCTGATTGCCCTATCATAGAAGTTTAATATTGCATTTTACTCGCCATTCCACGCGCTTTAAGATGCCGCCTAGCTCAGTACGCTATCTGAAATAGGAGCGACGAAAGTTGAACAAATGTGATAGAATTACGCTGAATACTTATATTAACCGTAATATAAAATGATCTAATCGGGTCTCTGTTTGCCTTACCCAATAAGTTTAATAGTGCATTTCACTCGTCATTTCATGCGCTTTGAGATGCCGCTTAGCCCAATAAGCTATCTGAAATAGGAGCGACGTATATTGAACAAATGTGATAGAATTTCGCTGAATTCTTATATTAACCAAAATATAAAATGATCTAATCGGGTCTCTGTTTGCCCTACCCTTGAAGTTTAATAGTGCATTTTACTCGCCATTCCACGCGCTTTAAGATGCCGCCTAGCCCAGTACGCTATCTGAAATAGGAGCGACGTAAATGGAACAAATGTGTTAGAATTTCGCTGAATTATTATATTAACCAAAATATAAAATAATCTAATCGGGTCTCTGATTTCCCTATCATAGAAGTTTAACAGTGCATTTGACTCGCCATTTCATGCGCTTTGAGATGCCGCTTAGCCCAATACGCTATCTGAAATAGGGGCGACGCAAATTGAACAAATGTGATAGAATTACTCTGAATTCTTATATTAACCGTAATATAAAATGATCTATACGGGTCTCTGTTTGCCTTACCCTAGAAGTTTAATAGTGCATTTTACTCGCCATTTCATGCGCTTTGAGATGCCGCCTAGCCCAATACGCTATCTGAAATAGGAGCGACGTAAATTGAACAAATGTGATAGAATTTCGCTGAATTCTTAAATTAACAATAATATAAAATGATCTAATGGGGTCTCTGTTTGCCCTACCCTAGAAGTTTAATAGTGCATTTGACTCGTCATTTCATGCGCTTTGAGATGCCGCTTAGCCCAATACGCTATCTGAAATAGGAGCGATGTAAATTGATCAAATGTGATAGAATTTCGCTGAATTCTTTTATTAACCATACCGTAAAATGATCTAATCGGGTCTCTGTTCGCCCTAGCGTAGAAGCTTAATTGTGCATTTTATTCGTCATTTCATGCGCTTTGAGATGCCGCTTAGCCCAATACGCTATCTCAAATAGGAGCGACGTAAGTTGAACAAATGTGACAGAATTACGCTGAATTCTTATATTAACCGTAATATAAAATGATCTAATCGGGTCTCTGTTTGCCCTACCCTAGAAGTTTAATAGTGCATTTTACTCGCCATTTCTTGCGCTTTGAGATGCCGCTTAGCCCAGTACGCTATCTGAAATAGGAGCGACGTAAATTGAACAAATGTGATAGAATTTTGCTGAATTCTTAAATTAACCATAATATAAAATGATCTATTCGGGTCTCTGTTTGCCCTACCCTAGAAGTTTAATAGTGCATTTTACTCGACATTTCTTGCGCTTTGAGATGCCGCTTAGTCCAATACGCTATCTGAAATATCAGCCACGTAAATTGAACAAATCTGAGAGAATTTCGCTGAATTCTTAAATTAACCATAATATAAAATGATATTATCGGGTCTCTGTTTGCACTACCCTAGAAGTTTAATAGTGCATTTTACTCGACATTTCTTGCGCTTTGAGATGCCGCTTAGTCCAATACGCTATCTGAAATATCAGCGACGTAAATTGAACAAATGTGAGAGAATTTCGCTGAATTCTTATATTAACCAAAATATAAAATGATCTAATCGGGTCTCTGATTGCCCTATCATAGAAGTTTAGTAGTGCATTTTACTCGCCCTTCCACGCGCTTTGAGATACCGCCTAGCCCAGTACGCTATCTGAAATAGGAGCGACGTAAGTTGAACAAATGTGATAGAATTACGCTGAATTCTTATATTAACCGTAATATAAAATGATCTAATCGGGTCTCTGTTTGCCCTACCCTAGAAGTTTAACAGTGCATTTTACTCGACATTTCATGCGCTTTGAGATGCCGCATAGCCCAATACGCTATCTGAAATAGGAACGATGTAAATTGAACAAATGTGATAGAATTTTTCTGAATTCTTAAATTAACCATTATATAAAATGATCTAATCGGGTCTCTGTTTGCCCTACCCTTGAAGTTTAATAGTGCATTTTACTCGCCATTCCACGCGCTTTAAGATGCCGCCTAGCCCAGTACGCTATCTGAAATAGGAGCGACGTAAATGGAACAAATGTGTTAGAATTTCGCTGAATTATTATATTAACAAAAATATAAAATAATCTAATCGGGTCTCTGATTTCCCTATCATAGAAGTTTAACAGTGCATTTGACTCGCCATTTCATGCGCTTTGAGATGCCGCTTAGCCCAATACGCTATCTGAAATAGGGGCGACGCAAATTGAACAAATGTGATAGAATTTCGCTGAATTCTTAAATTAACAATAATATAAAATGATCTTATCGGGTCCCTGTTTGCCCTACCCTAGAAGTTTAACAGTGCATTTTATTCGCCATTTCATGCGCTTTGAGATGCCGCTTAGCCCAATACGCTATCTGAAATAGGAGCGACGTAAATTGAACAAATGTGATAGAATTACGCTGAATTCTTATATTAACCGTAATATAAAATGATCTAATCGGGTCTCTGTTTGCCCTACCCTAGAAGTTTAACAGTGCATTCTACTCGTCATTTCATGCGCTTCGAGATGCAGCATAGCCCAATACGCTATCTGACATAGGAGCGACGTAAATTGAACAAATGTGATAGAATTTCGCTGAATTCTTAAATTAACCATAATATAAAATGATCTAATGGGGTCTCTGATTGCCCTACCCTAGAAGATTAATAGTGCATTTCACTCGCCATTTCATGCGCTTTGAGAAGCCGCATAGCCCAATACGCTATCTGACATAGGAGCGACGTAAATTGAACAAATGTGATAGAACTTCGCTAAATTCTTATATTAACCAAAATATAAAATGATCTAATCGGGTCTCTGATTGCCCTATCATAGATGTTTAATAGTGCATTTTACTCGCCATTCCACGCGCTTTAAGATGCCGCCTAGCCCAGTACGCTATGTGAAATAGGAGCGACGTATGTTGAACAAATGTGATAGAATTTCCCTGAATTCTTATATTAACCTTAATGTAAAATGGTCTAATCGGGTCTCTGATTGCCCTATCATAGAAGTTTAGTAGTGCATTTTACTCGCCCTTCCACGCGCTTTGATATGCCGCCTAGCCCAGTACGCTATCTGAAATAGGAGCGACGTAAATTGAACAAATGTGATAGAATTTCGCTGAATTCTTATATTAACCAAAACATAAAATGATCTAATCGGGTCTCTGATTGCCCTATCATAGAAGTATAATAGTGCATTTTACTCGCCATTCCACGCGCTTTAAGATGCCGCCTAGCCCAGTACGCTATCTGAAAGAGGAGCCACGTAAGTTGAACAAATGTGACAGAGTTACGCTGAATTCTTATATTAACCGCAATATAAAATGATCTAATCGGGTCTCTGTTTGCCTTATCCTAGAAGTTTAATAGTGCATTTTACTCGCCATTTCATGCGCTTTGAGATGCCGCTTAGCCCAGTACGCTATCTGAAATAGGAACGACGTAAATTGAACTAATGTGATAGAATTTTGCTGAATTCTTAAATTAACCATAATATAAAATGATCTAATCGGATCTCTGTTTGCCTACCCTAGAAGTTTAGTAGTGCATTTTACTCGCCATGTCTTGCGCTTTGAGATACAACTTACCCCAATACGCTATCTGAAATAGGAGCGACGTAAACTGAACAAATGTGATAGAATTTTGCTGAATTCTTAAATTAACCATAATATAAAATGATCTAGTCGGGTCTCTGATTGCCCTACCCTAGAAGTTTAATAGTGCATTTTACTCGCCATTTCATGCGCTTTGAGATGCCGCTGAGCCCAATACGCTATCTGAAATAGGAGCTACGTAAGTTGAACAAATGTGACAGAATTACGCTGAATTCTTATATTTACCGTAATATAAAATGATCTAATCGGTTCTCTGATTGCCCTACCATAGAAGTTTAATGGTGCATTTTACTCGCCATTCCACGCGCTTTAAGTTGCCGCCTAGCCCAGTACGCTATCTGAAATAGGAGCTACGTAAGTTGAACAAATGTGACAGAGTTACGCTGAATTCTTATATTTACCGTAATATAAAATGATCTAGTCGGGTCTCTGTTTGCCTTATCCTAGAAGTTTAATAGTGCATTTTACTCGCCATTTCATGCGCTTTGAGATGCCGCTTAGCCCAATACGCTATCTGAAATAGGAGCGACGTAAATTGAACAAATGTGATAGAATTTCGCTGAATTCTTATATTAACCTCAATGTAAAATGATCTAATCGGGTCTTTGTTCGCCCTACCCTAGAAGTTTAATAGTGCATTTCACTCGTAATTTCATGCGCTTTGAGATGCCGCTTAGCCCAATAAGCTATCTGAAATAGGACCGACGTAAATTGACCAAATGTGATAGAATTTCGCTGAATTCTTATATTAACCAAAATATAAAATGATCTAATCGGGTCTCTGATTGCCCTATCATAGAAGTTTAATAGTGAATTTTACTCGCCATTCCACGCGCTTTAAGATGCCGCTTAGCCCAATACGCTATCTGCAATAGGAGCGACGTAAATTGAACAAATGTGATAGAATTTCGCTGAATTCTTAAATTAACCATAATATAAAATTATCTAATCGGGTCTCTGATTTCCCTATCATAGAAGTTTAGTAGTGCATTTGACTCGCCATTTCATGCGCTTTGAGATGCCGCTCAGCCCAATACGCTATCTGAAATAGGGGCGACGTAAATTGAACAAATGTGATAGAATTACTCTGAATTCTTATATTAACCATAATATAAAGTGATCTAATCGGGTCTCTGATTTCCCTATCATAGAAGTTTAGTAGTGCATTTGACTCGCCATTTCATGCGCTTTGAGATGCCGCTCAGCCCAATACGCTATCTGAAATAGGGGCGACGTAAATTGAACAAATGTGATAGAATTACTCTGAATTCTTATATTAACCATAATATAAAATAATCTAATCGGGTCTCTGATTTCCCTATCATAGAAGTTTAGTAGTGCATTTGACTCGTCATTTCATGCGCTTCGAGATGCCGCATAGCCCAATACGCTATCTGACATAGGAGCGACGTAAATTGAACAAATGTGATAGAATTTCGCTGAATTCTTAAATTAACCATAATATAAAATGATCTAATGGGGTCTCTGATTGCCCTACCCTAGAAGATTAATAGTGCATTTCACTCGCCATTTCATGCGCTTTGAGAAGCCGCATAGCCCAATACGCTATCTGACATAGGAGCGACGTAAATTGAACAAATGTAATAGAACTTCGCTAAATTCTTATATTAACCAAAATATAAAATGATCTAATCGGGTCTCTGATTGCCCTATCATAGAAGTTTAATAGTGCATTTTACTCGCCATTCCACGCGCTTTAAGATGCCGCCTAGCCCAGTACGCTATGTGAAATAGGAGCGACGTATGTTGAACAAATGTGATAGAATTTCCCTGAATTCTTATATTAACCTTAATGTAAAATGATCTAATCGGGTCTCTGATTGCCCTATCATAGAAGTTTAGTAGTGCATTTTACTCGCCCTTCCACGCGCTTTGAGATGCCGCCTAGCCCAGTACGCTATCTGAAATAGGAGCGACGTAAATTGAACAAATGTGATAGAATTTCGCTGAATTCTTATATTAACCAAAACATAAAATGATCTAATCGGGTCTCTGATTGCCCTATCATAGAAGTATAATAGTGCATTTTACTCGCCATTCCACGCGCTTTAAGATGCCGCCTAGCCCAGTACGCTATCTGAAAGAGGAGCCACGTAAGTTGAACAAATGTGACAGAGTTACGCTGAATTCTTATATTAACCGCAATATGAAATGATCTAATCGGGTCTCTGTTTGCCTTATCCTAGAAGTTTAATAGTGCATTTTACTCGCCATTTCATGCGCTTTGAGATGCCGCTTAGCCCAGTACGCTATCTGAAATAGGAGCGACGTAAATTGAACAAATGTGATGGAATTTCGCTGAATTCTTATATTAACCAAAATATAAAATGATCTAATCGGGTCTCTGATAGCCCTATCATAGAAGTTTAATAGTGCATTTTACTCGCCATTCCGCGCGCTTTAAGATGCCGCCTAGCCCAGTACGCTATCTGAAAGAGGAGCGACGTAAGTTGAACAAATGTGATAGAATTACGCTGAATTATTATATTAACCGTAATATAAAATGATCTAATCGGGTCTCTGTTTGCCTTATCCTAGAAGTGTAATAGTGCATGTTACTCGCCATTTCATGCGCATTGAGATGCCGCTTAGCCCAATACGCTATCTGAAATAGGAGCGACGTAAATTGAACAAATGTGATAGAATTTCGCTGAATTCTTATATTAACCGTAATATAAAATGATCTATTCGGGTTTCTGTTCGCCCTACCCCAGAAGTTTAATAGAGCATTTCACTCGTCAATCCATGCGCTTTGAGATGCCGCTTAGCCCAATACGCTATCTGAAATAGGAGCGACGTAAATTGAACAAATGTAATAGAATTTCGCTGAATTCTTATATTAACCAAAATATAAAATGATCTAATCGGGTCTCTGATTGCCCTATCATAGAAGTTTAATAGTGCATTTTACTCGCCATTCCACGCGCTTTAAGATGCCGCCTATCCGAGTACGCTATTTGAAATAGGAGCGACGTAAATTGAACAAATGTGATAGAATTTCCCTGAATTCTTATATTAACCTTAATGTAAAATGATCTAATCGGGTCTCTGTTCGCCCTACCATTACAAGTTTAATAGTGCATTTCACTCGTCATTTCAGGCGCTTTGAGTTGCCGCTTAGCCCAATACGCTATCTAAAATAGGAGCGACGTAAATTGAACAATTGTGATAGAATTTCGCTGAATTTTTATATTAACCAAAATATAAAATGATCTAATCGGGTCTCTGAATGCCCTATCACAGAAGTTTAATATTGCATTTTACTCGCCATTCCACGCGCTTTAAGATGCCGCCTAGCTCAGTACGCTATCTGAAATAGGAGCGACGAAAGTTGAACAAATGTGATAGAATTACGCTGAATTCTTATATTAACCGTAATATAAAATGATCTAATCGGGTCTCTGTTTGCCTTACCCTATAAGTTTAATAGTGCATTTCACTCGTCATTTCATGCGCTTTGAGATGCCGCATAGCCCAATAAGCTATCTGAAATAGGAGCGACGTAAATTGAACAAATGTGATAGAATTTCGCTGAATTCTTATATTAACCAAAATATACAATGATCTAATCGGGTCTCTGATTGCCCTATCATAGAAGTTTAATAGTGAATTTTACTCGCCATTCCACGCGCTTTAAGATGCCGCATAGCCCAGTACGCTATCTGAAATAGGAACGACGTAAATTGAACTAATGTGATAGAATTTTGCTGAATTCTTAAATTAACCATAATATAAAATGATCTAATCGGGTCTCTGATTTCCCTATCATAGAAGTTTAGTAGTGCATTTGACTCGCCATTTCATGCGCTTTGAGATGCCGCTCAGCCCAATACGCTATCTGAAATAGGGGCGACGTAAATTGAACAAATGTGATAGAATTACTCTGAATTCTTATATTAACCATAATATAAAATGATCTAATCGGGTCTCTGATTTCCCTATCATAGAAGTTTAGTAGTGCATTTGACTCGCCATTTCATGCGCTTTGAGATGCCGCTCAGCCCAATACGCTATCTGAAATAGGGGCGACGTAAATTGAACAAATGTGATAGAATTACTCTGAATTCTTATATTAACCATAATATAAAATAATCTAATCGGGTCTCTGATTTCCCTATCATAGAAGTTTAGTAGTGCATTTGACTCGCCATTTCATGCGCTTTGAGATGCCGCTTAGCCCAATACGCTATCTGAAATATCAGCGACGTAAATTGAACAAATCTGAGAGAATTTCGCTGAATTCTTATATTAACCAAAATATAAAATGATATAATCGGGTCTCTCTTTGCCCTACCCTAGAAGTTTAATAGTGCATTTTACTCGCCATTTCTTGCGCTTTGAGATGCCGCTTAGCCCAGTACGCTATCTAAAATAGGAGCGACGTAAATTGATCAAATGTGATAGAATTTCGCTGAATTCTTTTATTAACCATAACGTAAAATGATCTAATCGGGTCTCTGTTCGCCCTAGCGTAGAAGCTTAATTGTGCATTTTATTCGTCATTTCATGCGCTTTGAGATGCCGCTTAGCCCAATACGCTATCTGAAATAGGAGCAACGTAAATTGAACAAATCTGATAGAATTTCGCTGAATTCTTATATTAACCAAAATATAAAATGATCTAATCGGGTCTCTGTTTGCCCTACCCTAGAAGTTTAATAGTGCATTTTACTCGCCATTTCTCGCGCTTTGAGTTGCCGCTTAGCCCAGTGCGCTATCTGAAATAGGAGCAACGTAAATTGAACAAATGTGATAGAATTTTGCTGAATACTTAAATTTACCATAATATAAAATGATCTAATGGGGTCTCTGTTTGCCCTACCCTAGAAGTTTAATAGTGCATTTTACTCGCCATTTCTTGCGCTTTGAGATGCCGCTTAACCCAATACGCTATCTGAAATAGGAGCGACGTAAATTGAACAAATGTGATAGAATTTCGCTGAATTCTTATATTAACCAAAATATAAAATGATCTAATCGGGTCTCTGATTGCCCTATCATAGAAGATTAAGAGTGCATTTTGCTCGCCATTCCACGCGCTTTAAGATGCCGCCTAGCCCAGTACGCTATCTGAAATAGGAGCGACGTAAATTGAACAAATGTGTTAGAATTTTGCTGAATTCTTAAATTAACCATAATATAAAATGATCTAATCGGGTCTCTGTTCGCCCTACCCTAGAAGTTTAATAGTACATTTCACTCGCCATTTCATGCGCTTTGAGATGCCGCTTAGCCCAATACCCCATCTGAAATAGGAGCGACGTAAATAGAACAATTGTGATAGAATTTCGCTGAATTCTTATATTAACCATAATATAAAATGATCTAAACTGGTCTCTGTTTGCCCTACCCTAGAAGTTTAATAGTGCATTTCACTCGTCATTTCATGCGCTTTGAGATGCCGCTTAGCCCAATATGCTATCTGAAATAGGAGCGACGTAAATAGAACAATTGTGGTAGAATTTCGCTGAATTCTTATATTAACCATAATATAAAATGATCTAAACTGGTCTCTGTTTGCCCTACCCTAGAAGTTTAATAGTGCATTTCACTCGCCATTTCATGCGCTTTGAGATGCCGCTTAGCCCAATACGCTATCTGAAATAGGAGCGACGTAAATAGAACAATTGTGATAGAATTTCGCTGAATTCTTATATTAACCATAATATAAAATGATCTAAACTGGTCTCTGTTTGCCCTACCCTAGAAGTTTAATAGTGCATTTCACTCGTCATTCCACGCGCTTTAAGATGCCGCCTAGCCCAGTACGCTATCTGAAATAGGAGCAACGTAAATTGAACAAATGTGATAGAATTACGCTGAATACGTAATTAACCATAATATAAAATGATCTAATGGGGTCTCTGTTTGCCCTACCCTAGAAGTTTAATAGTGCATTTTACTCGCCATTTCTTGCGCTTTGAGATGCCGCTTAGCCCAATACGCTATCTGAAATAGGAGCGACGTAAATTGAACAAATGTGATAGAATTTCGCTGAATTCTTATATTAACCAAAATATAAAATGATCTAATGGGGTCTCTGATTGCCCTATCATAGAAGATTAAGAGTGCATTTTGCTCGCCATTCCACGCGCTTTAAGATGCCGCCTAGCCCAGTACGCTATCTGAAATAGGAGCGACGTAAGTTGAACAAATGTGATAGAATCACGCTGAATTCTTATATTAACCGTAATATGAAATGGTCTAATCGGGTCTCCGATTGCCTTATCCTAGAAGTTTAATAGTGCATTTTACTGGCCATTTCATGCGCATTGAGATGCCGCTTAGCCCAATACGCTATCTGAAATAGGAGCGATGTAAATTGAACAAATGTGATAGAATTTCGCTGAATTCTTAAATTAACCATAATATAAAATGATCTAAACGGGACTCTGATTGCCCTATCATAGAAGTTTAGTAGTGCATTTTACTCGCCCTTCCACGCGCTTTAAGATGCCGCCTAGCCCAGTACGCTATCTGAAATAGGAGCGACGTAAGTTGAACAAATGTGATAGAATAACGCTGAATTCTTAAATTAACCATAATATAAAATGATCTAATCGGGTCTCTGATTGCCCTATCATAGAAGTTTAATAGTGCATTTTACTCGTCATTCCACGCGCTTTAAGATGCCGCCTAGCCCAGTACGCTATCTGAAATAGGAGCGACGTAAATTGAACAAATGTGATAGAATTTTGCTGAATTCTTAAATTAACCATAATATAAAATGATGTAATCGGGTCTCTGTTCGCCCTACCCAAGAAGTTTAATAGTGCATTTCTCTCGTCATTTCATGCGCTTTTAGATGCCGCTTAGCCCAATAGCTATCTGAAATAGGAGCGACGTGAATTGAACAAATGTGATAGAATTTCCCTGAAATCTTATATTATACAAAATATAAAATGATCTAAACGGGACTCTGATTGCCCTATCATAGAAGTTTAGTAGTGCATTTTACTCGCCCTTCCACGCGCTTTAAGATGCCGCCTAGCCCAGTACACTATCTGAAATAGGAGCGACGTATGTTGAACAAATGTGATAGAATTACGCTGAATTCTTATATTAACCGTAATATAAAATGATCTAATCGGGTCTCTGTATGCATTACCATAGAAGTTTAATAGTGCATTATACTCGCCATTTCATGCGCTTTGAGATGCCGCTTAGTCCAATACGCTATCTGCAATAGGATCGACGTAAATTGTACAAATGAGATAGAATTTCGCTGAATTCTTAAATTAACCATAATATAAAGTGATCTAAACTGGTCTCTGTTTGCCCCACCCTAGAAGTTTAATAGTGCATTTTACTCGCCATTTCTTGCGCTTTGAGATGCCGCTTAGCCCAATACGCTATCTGAAATAGGAGCAACGTAAATTGAACAAATGTGATAGAATTTCGCTGAATTCTTAAATTAACCATAATATAAAATGATCTAATGGGGTCTCTGTTTGCCCTACCCTAGAAGTTTAATAGTGCATTTTACTCGCCATATCTTGCGCTTTGAGATGCCGCTTAGCCCAATACGCTATCTGAAATAGGAACGACGTAAATTGAACAAATGTGATAGAATTTCGATGAATTCTTATATTAACCAAAATATAAAATGATATAATCGGGTCTCTGATTGCCCTATCATAGAAGTTTAAGAGTGCATTTTGCTCGCCATTCCACGCGCTTTAAGATGCCGCCTAGCCCAGTACGCTATCTGAAATAGGAGCGATGTAAATTGAACAAATGTGAGAGAATTTCGCTGAATACTTAAATTAACCATAATATAAAATGATCTAATGGGGTCTCTGTTTGCCCTACCCTAGAAGTTTAATAGTGCATTTTACTCGCCATTTCTTGCGCTTTGAGATGCCGCTTAGCCCAATACGCTATCTGAAATAGGAGCGATGTAAATTGAACAAATGTGATAGAATTTCGCTGAATTCTTAAATTAACCATAATATAAAATGATCTAAACGGGACTCTGATTGCCCTATCATAGAAGTTTAGTAGTGCATTTTACTCGCCCTTCCACGCGCTTTAAGATGCCGCCTAGCCCACTACACTATCTGAAATAGGAGCGACGTATGTTGAACAAATGTGATAGAATTACGCTGAATTCTTACATTAACCGTCATATAAATGATCTAATCGGGTCTCTGATTGCCCTATCATAGAATATTAAGAGTGCATTTTGCTCGCCATTCCACGCGCTTTAAGATGCCGCCTAGCCCAGTACGCTATCTGAAATAGGAGCGACGTAAGTTGAACAAATGTGATAGAATAACGCTGAATTCTTATATTAACCGTAATATGAAATGGTCTAATCGGGTCTCCGTTTGCCTTATCCTAGAAGTTTAATAGTGCATTTTACTGGCCATTTCATGCGCATTGAGATGCCTCTTAGCCCAATACGCTATCTGAAATAGGAGCGATGTAAATTGAACAAATGTGATAGAATTTCGCTGAATTCTTAAATTAACCATAATATAAAATGATCTAATCGGGTCTCTGATTGCCCTATCATAGAAGTTTAATAGTGCATTTTACTCGCCATTCCGCGCGCTTTAAGTTGCCGCCTAGCCCAGTATGCTATCTGAAATAGGAACGACGTAAATTGAACAAATGTGATAGAATTTCGCTGAATTCTTATATTAACCATAATATAAAATGATCTAATGGGGTCTCTGATTGCCCTACCCTAGAAGATTAATAGTGCATTTCACTCGCCATTTCATGCGCTTTGAGATGCCGCTTAGCCCAATACGCTATCTGACATAGGAGCGACGTAAATTGAACAAATGTGATAGAATTTCGCTGAATTCTTATATTAACCAAAATATAAAATGATCTAATCGGGTCTCTGATTGCCCTATCAAAGAAGTTTAATAGTGCATTTTACTCGCCATTCCACGCGCTTTAAGTTGCCGCCTAGCCCAGTACGCTATCTGAAATAGGAGCTACGTAAGTTGAACAAATGTGACAGAATTACGCTGAATTCTTATATTAACCGTAATATAAAATGATCTAATCGGGTCTCTGTTTGCCCTACCCTAGAAGTTTAATAGTGCATTTTACTCGCCATTTCTTGCGCTTTGAGATGCCGCGTAGCCCAGTACGCTATCTGAAATAGGAGCGACGTAAATTGAACAAATGTGATAGAATTTTGCTGAATTCTTAAATTAACCATAATATAAAATGATCTAATCAGGTCTCTGTTCGCCTTACCCTAGAAGTTTAATAGTGCATTTTACTCGCCATTTCATGCGCTTTGAGATGCCGCTTAGCCCAATACGCTATCTGCAATAGGATCGACGTAAATTGAACAAATGTGATAGAATTTCGCTGAATTCTTAAATTAACCATAATATAAAATGATCTAAACTGGTCTCTGTTTGCCCTACCCTAGAAGTTTAATAGTGCATTTTACTCGCCATTTCTTGCGCTATGAGATACCGCTTGGCCCAATACGCTATCTGAAATAGGAGCAACGTAAATTGAACAAATGTGACAGAATTACGCTGAATTCTTATATTAACCGTAATATAAAATGATCTAATCGGGTCTCTGTTTGCCCTACCCTAGAAGTTTAATAGTGCATTTTACTCGCCATTTCTTGCGCTTTGAGATGCCGCGTAGCCCAGTACGCTATCTGAAATAGGAGCGACGTAAATTGAACAAATGTGATAGAATTTTGCTGAATTCTTAAATTAACCATAATATAAAATGATCTAATCAGGTCTCTGTTCGCCTTACCCTAGACGTTTAATAGTGCATTTTACTCGCCATTTCATGCGCTTTGAGATGCCGCTTAGCCCAATACGCTATCTGCAATAGGATCGACGTAAATTGAACAAATGTGATAGAATTTCGCTGAATTCTTAAATTAACCATAATATAAAATGATCTAAACTGGTCTCTGTTTGCCCTACCCTAGAAGTTTAATAGTGCATTTTACTCGCCATTTCTTGCGCTATGAGATACCGCTTGGCCCAATACGCTATCTGAAATAGGAGCAACGTAAATTGAACAAATGTGATAGAATTTCGCTGAATTCTTTTATTAACCATAACGTAAAATGATCTAATCGGGTCTCTGTTCGCCCTAGCGTAGAAGCTTAATTGTGCATTTTATTCGTCATTTCATGCGCTTTGAGATGCCGCTTAGCCCAATACGCTATCTGAAATAGGAGCGACGTAAATTGAACAAATGTGATAGAATTTTTCTGAATTCTTAAATTAACCATTATATAAAATGATCTAATCGGGTCTCTGTTTGCCCTACCCTAGAAGTTTAATAGTGCATTTTACTCGCCATTTCTCGCGCTTTGAGATGCCGCTTAGCCCAATACGCTATCTGAAATATCAGCGACGTAAATTGAACAAATGTGACAGAGTTACGCTGAATTCTTATATTAACCTTAATGTAAAATGGTCTAATCGGGTCTTTGTTCGCCCTACCCTAGAAGTTTAATAGTGCATTTCACTAGTCATTTCATGCGCTTAGAGATGCCGCTTAGCCCAATACGCTATCTGAAATAGGAGCGACGTAAATTGAACAAATGTGATAGAATTTCCCTGAAATCTTATATTAACCAAAATATAAAATGATCTAATCGGGTCTCTGATTGCCCTATCATAGAAGTTTAATAGTGCATTTTACTCGCCACTCCACGCGCTTTCAGTTGACGCCTAGCCCAGTATGCTATCTGAAATAGGAACGACGTAAATTGAACAAATGTGAGAGAATTTCGCTGAATTATTATATTAACCAAAATATAAAATGATATAATCGGGTCTCTGATTGCCCTACCCTAGAAGATTAATAGTGCATTTCACTCGTCATTTCATGCGCGTTGCGATGCCGCTTAGCCCAATAAGCTATCTGAAATAGGAGCGACGCAAATTGAACAAATGTGATAGAATTTCGCTGAATTCTTTCATTAACCTCAATGTAAAATGATCTAATCGGGTCTTTGTTCGCCCTACCCTAGAAGTTAAATAGTGCATTTCACTCGTCATTTCATGCGCTTTGAGATGCCGCTTAGCGAATACGCTATCCGACATAGGAGCGACGTAAATTGAACAAATGTGATAGAATTTCGCTGAATTCTTAAATTATCCATAATATAAAATGATCTAATGGGGTTTCTGATTGCCCTATCATAGAAGTTTAGTAGTGCATTTTACTCGCCCTTCCACGCGCTTTGAGATACCGCCTTGCCCAGTACGCTATCTGAAATAGGAGCGACGTAAGTTGAACAAATGTGATAGAATTACGCTGAATTCTTATATTAACCGTAATATAAAATGATCTAATCGGGTCTCTGTTTGCCCTACCCTAGAAGTTTAATAGTGCATTTTACTCGCCATTTCTTGCGCTTTGAGATGCCGCTTAGCCCAGTACGCTATCTAAAATAGGAGCGACGTAAATTGATCAAATGTGATAGAATTTCGCTGAATTCTTTTATTAACCATAACGTAAAATGATCTAATCGGGTCTCTGTTCGCCCTAGCGTAGAAGCTTAATTGTGCATTTTATTCGTCATTTCATGCGCTTTGAGATGCCGCTTAGCCCAATACGCTATCTGAAATAGGAGCAACGTAAATTGAACAAATGTGATAGAATTTCGCTGAATTCTTATATTAACCAAAATATAAAATGATCTAATCGGGTCTCTGTTTGCCCTACCCTAGAAGTTTAATAGTGCATTTTACTCGCCATTTCTTGCGCTTTGAGATGCCGCTTAGCCCAATACGCTATCTGAAATAGGAGCGACGTAAATTGAACAAATGTGATAGAATTTCGCTGAATTCTTATATTAACCAAAATATAAAATGATCTAATCGGGTCTCTGATTGCCCTATCATAGAAGATTAAGAGTGCATTTTGCTCGCCATTCCACGCGCTTTAAGATGCCGCCTAGCCCAGTACGCTATCTGAAATAGGAGCGACGTAAGTTGAACAAATGTGATAGAATCACGCTGAATTCTTATATTAACCGTAATATGAAATGGTCTAATCGGGTCTCCGTTTGCCTTATCCTAGAAGTTTAATAGTGCATTTTACTGGCCATTTCATGCGCATTGAGATGCCTCTTAGCCCAATACGCTATCTGAAATAGGAGCGATGTAAATTGAACAAATGTGATAGAATTTCGCTGAATTCTTAAATTAACCATAATATAAAATGATCTAATCGGGTCTCTGATTGCCCTATCATAGAAGTTTAATAGTGCATTTTACTCGCCATTCCGCGCGCTTTAAGTTGCCGCCTAGCCCAGTATGCTATCTGAAATAGGAACGACGTAAATTGAACAAATGTGATAGAATTTTTCTGAATTCTTAAATTAACCATAATATGAAATGACCTAATCGGGTCTCTGTTTGCCCTACCCTAGAAGTTTAATAGTGCATTTTACTCGCCATTTCTTGCGCTTTGAGATGCCGCTTATCCCAATAAGCTATCTGAAATAGGAGCGACGCAAATTGAACAAATGTGATAGAATTTCGCTGAATTCTTATATTAACCAAAATATAAAATGGTCTAATCGGGTCTCTGATTGCCCTATCATAGAAGTTTAATAGTGCATTTTACTCGCCATTCCACGCGCTTTAAGTTGCCGCCTAGCCCAGTACGCTATCTGAAATAGGAGCTACGTAATTTGATCAAATGTGACAGAATTACGCTGAATTCTTATATTAACCGTAATATAAAATGATCTAATCGGGTCTCTGTTTGCCCTACCCTAGAAGTTTAATAGTGCATTTTACTCGCCATTTCTTGCGCTTTGAGATGCCGCTTAGCCCAGTACGCTATCTGAAATAGGAGCGACGTAAATTGAACAAATGTGATAGAATTTTGCTGAATTCTTAAATTAACCATAATATAAAATGATCTAATCAGGTCTCTGTTCGCCTTACCCTAGAAGTTTAATAGTGCATTTTACTCGCCATTTCATGCGCTTTGAGATGCCGCTTAGCCCAATACGCTATCTGGAATAGGAGCAACGTAAATTGAACAAATGTGATAGAATTTCGCAGAATTCTTAAATTAACCATAATATAAAATGATCTAATCGGGTCTCTGTTTGCCCTACCCTAGAAGTTTAATAGTGCAGTTTACTCGCCATTTCTTGCGCTTTGAGATGCCGCTTAGCCCACTACGCTATCTGAAATAGGAGCGACGTAAATTGAACAAATGTGACAGAGTTACGCTGAATTCTTATATTAACCTTAATGTAAAATGGTCTAATCGGGTCTTTGTTCGCCCTACCCTAGAAGTTTAATAGTGCATTTCACTAGTCATTTCGTGCGCTTAGAGATGCCGCTTAGCCCAATACGCTATCTGAAATAGGAGCGACGTAAATTGAACAAATGTGATAGAATTTCCCTGAAATCTTATATTAACCAAAATATAAAATGATCTAATCGGGTCTCTGATTGCCCTATCATAGAAGTTTAATAGTGCATTTTACTCGCCACTCCACGCGCTTTCAGTTGCCGCCTAGCCCAGTATGCTATCTGAAATAGGAACGACGTAAATTGAACAAATGTGAGAGAATTTCGCTGAATTATTATATTAACCAAAATATAAAATGATATAATCGGGTCTCTGATTGCCCTACCCTAGAAGATTAATAGTGCATTTCACTCGTCATTTCATGCGCTTTGCGATGCCGCTTAGCCCAATAAGCTATCTGAAATAGGAGCGACGCAAATTGAACAAATGTGATAGAATTTCGCTGAATTCTTTTATTAACCTCAATGTAAAATGATCTAATCGGGTCTTTGTTCGCCCTACCCTAGAAGTTTAATAGTGCATTTCACTCGTCATTTCATGCGCTTTGAGATGCCGCTTAGCGAATACGCTATCCGACATAGGAGCGACGTAAATTGAACAAATGTGATAGAATTTCGCTGAATTCTTAAATTATCCATAATATAAAATGATCTAATGGGGTCTCTGATTGCCCTATCATAGAAGTTTAGTAGTGCATTTTACTCGCCCTTCCACGCGCTTTGAGATACCGCCTTGCCCAGTACGCTATCTGAAATAGGAGCGACGTAAGTTGAACAAATGTGATAGAATTACGCTGAATTCTTATATTAACCGTAATATAAAATGATCTAATCGGGTCTCTGTTTGCCCTACCCTAGAAGTTTAATAGTGCATTTTACTCGCCATTTCTTGCGCTTTGAGATGCCGCTTAGCCCAGTACGCTATCTAAAATAGGAGCGACGTAAATTGATCAAATGTGATAGAATTTCGCTGAATTCTTTTATTAACCATAACGTAAAATGATCTAATCGGGTCTCTGTTCGCCCTAGCGTAGAAGCTTAATTGTGCATTTTATTCGTCATTTCATGCGCTTTGAGATGCCGCTTAGCCCAATACGCTATCTGAAATAGGAGCGACGTAAATTGAACAAATGTGATAGAATTTCGTTGAATTCTTATATTAACCAAAATATAAAATGATCTAATCGGGTCTCTGTTTGCCCTACCCTAGAAGTTTAATAGTGCATTTTACTCGCCATTTCTCGCGCTTTGAGTTGCCGCTTAGCCCAATACGCTATCTGAAATAGGAGCGACGTAAATTGAACAAATGTGATAGAATTTCCCTGAATACTTATATTAACCTTAATGTAAAATGATTTAATCGGGTCTCTCTTCGCCCTACCCTAGAAGTTTAATAGTGCATTTCACTCGTCATTTCATGCGCTTTGAGATGCCGCTTAGCCCAATGCGCTATCTGAAATAGGAGCGACGTAAATTGAACAAATGTGATAGAATTTCCATGAAATCTTATATTAAACAAAATATAAAATGATCTAATCGGGTCTCTGTTTGCCTTACCCTAGAAGTTTAATAGTGCATTTTACTCGCCATTTCATGCGCTTTGAGATGCCGCTTTGCCCAATACGCTATCTGCAACATGAGCGACGTAAATTGAACAAATGTGATAGAATTTCGCTGAATTCTTAAGTTAACCATAATATAAAATGATCTAATCGGGTCTCTGTTTGCCCTACCCTAGAAGTTTAATAGTACATATTACTCGCCATTTCATGCGCTTTGAGATGCCGCTTAGCCCAATACGCTATCTGCAATAGGATCGACGTAAATTGAACAAATGTGATAGAATTTCGCTGAATTCTTAAATTAACCATAATATAAAATGATCTAAACTGGTCTCTGTTTGCCCTACCCTAGAAGTTTAATAATGCATTTTACTCGCCATTTCTTGCGCTATGAGATACCGCTTGGCCCAATACGCTATCTGAAATAGGAGCAACGTAAATTGAACAAATGTGATAGAATTTCGCTGAATTCTTTTATTAACCATAACGTAAAATGATCTAATCGGGTCTCTGTTCGCCCTAGCGTAGAAGCTTAATTGTGCATTTTATTCGTCATTTCATGCGCTTTGAGATGTCGCTTAGCCCAATACGCTATCTGAAATAGGAGCGACGTAAATTGAACAAATGTGATAGAATTTTTCTGAATTCTTAAATTAACCATTATATAAAATGATCTAATCGGGTCTCTGTTTGCCCTACCCTAGAAGTTTAATAGTGCATTTTACTCGCCATTTCTCGCGCTTTGAGATGCCGCTTAGCCCAATACGCTATCTGAAATATCAGCGACGTAAATTGAACAAATGTGACAGAGTTACGCTGAATTCTTATATTAACCTTAATGTAAAATGGTCTAATCGGGTCTTTGTTCGCCCTACCCTAGAAGTTTAATAGTGCATTTCACTAGTCATTTCATGCGCTTAGAGATGCCGCTTAGCCCAATACGCTATCTGAAATAGGAGCGACGTAAATTGAACAAATGTGATAGAATTTCCCTGAAATCTTATATTAACCAAAATATAAAATGATCTAATCGGGTCTCTGATTGCCCTATCATAGAAGTTTAATAGTGCATTTTACTCGCCACTCCACGCGCTTTCAGTTGACGCCTAGCCCAGTATGCTATCTGAAATAGGAACGACGTAAATTGAACAAATGTGAGAGAATTTCGCTGAATTATTATATTAACCAAAATATAAAATGATATAATCGGGTCTCTGATTGCCCTACCCTAGAAGATTAATAGTGCATTTCACTCGTCATTTCATGCGCTTTGCGATGCCGCTTAGCCCAATAAGCTATCTGAAATAGGAGCGACGCAAATTGAACAAATGTGATAGAATTTCGCTGAATTCTTTTATTAACCTCAATGTAAAATGATCTAATCGGGTCTTTGTTCGCCCTACCCTAGAAGTTTAATAGTGCATTTCACTCGTCATTTCATGCGCTTTGAGATGCCGCTTAGCGAATACGCTATCCGACATAGGAGCGACGTAAATTGAACAAATGTGATAGAATTTCGCTGAATTCTTAAATTATCCATAATATAAAATGATCTAATGGGGTCTCTGATTGCCCTATCATAGAAGTTTAGTAGTGCATTTTACTCGCCCTTCCACGCGCTTTGAGATACCGCCTTGCCCAGTACGCTATCTGAAATAGGAGCGACGTAAGTTGAACAAATGTGATAGAATTACGCTGAATTCTTATATTAACCGTAATATAAAATGATCTAATCGGGTCTCTGTTTGCCCTACCCTAGAAGTTTAATAGTGCATTTTACTCGCCATTTCTTGCGCTTTGAGATGCCGCTTAGCCCAGTACGCTATCTAAAATAGGAGCGACGTAAATTGATCAAATGTGATAGAATTTCGCTGAATTCTTTTATTAACCATAACGTAAAATGATCTAATCGGGTCTCTGTTCGCCCTAGCGTAGAAGCTTAATTGTGCATTTTATTCGTCATTTCATGCGCTTTGAGATGCCGCTTAGCCCAATACGCTATCTGAAATAGGAGCGACGTAAATTGAACAAATGTGATAGAATTTCGCTGAATTCTGAAATTAACCATAATATAAAATGATCTAATCGGGTCTCTGTTTACCCTACCCTAGAAGTTTAATAGTGCATTTTACTCGCCATTTCTTGCGCTTTGAGATGCCGCTTAGCCCAATACGCTATCTGAAATATCAGCGACGTAAATTGAACAAATGTGAGAGAATCTCGCTGAATTCTTATATTAACCAAAATATAAAATGATCTAATCGGGTCTCTGATTGCCCTATCATAGAAGTTTAATAGTGCATTTTACTCGCCATTCCACGCGCTTTAAGTTGCCGCCTAGCCCAGTACGCTATCTGAAATAGGAGCTACGTAAATTGAACAAATGTGATAGAATTTTGCTGAATTCTTAAATTAACCATAATATAAAATGATATAATCGGGTCTCTGTTTGCCCTACCCAAGAACTTTAATAGTGCATTTCTCTCGTCATTTCATGCGCTTTGAGATGCCGCTTAGCCCAATACGCTATCTGAAATAGGAGCGACGTAAATTGAACAAATGTGATAGAATTTCCATGAAATCTTATATTAAACAAAATATAAAATGATCTAAACGGGACTCTGATTGCCCTATCATAGAAGTTTAGTAGTGCATTTTACACGCCCTTCCACGCGCTTTAAGATGCCGCCTAGCCCAGTACACTATCTGAAATAGGAGCGACGTATGTTGAACAAATGTGATATGATTACGCTGAATTCTTATATTAACCGTAATATTAAATGATCTAATCGGGTCTCGGTTTGCCTTACCCTAGAAGTTTAATAGTGCATTTTACTCGCCATTTCATGCGCTTTGAGATGCCGCATAGCCCAATACGCTATCTGACATAGGAGCGACGTAAATTGAACAAATGTGATAGAATTTCGCTGAATTCTTAAATTAACCATAATATAAAATGATCTAATGGGGTCTCTGATTGCCCTACCCTAGAAGATTAATAGTGCATTTCACTCGCCATTTCATGCGCTTTGAGATGCCGCTTAGCCCAAGACGCTATCTGACATAGGAGCGACGTAAATTGAACAAATGTGATAGAATTTCGCTGAATTCTTATATTAACCAAAATATAAAATGATCTAATCGGGTCTCTGTTTGCCCTACCCTCGAAGTTTAATAGTGCATTTCACTCGTCATATCATGCGCTTTGCGATGCCGCTTAGCCCAATAAGCTATCTGAAATAGGAGCGCCGTAAATTGAACAAATGTGATAGAATTTCGCTGAATTCTTATATTCACCAAAATATAAAATGATCTCATCGGGTCTCTGATTGCCCTATCATAGAAGTTTAATAGTGCATTGTACTCGCTATTCCACGCGCTTTAAGATGCCGCCTAGCCCAGTACGCTATCTGAAATAGGAGCGACGTATGTTGAACAAATGTGATAGAATTTCCCTGAATTCTTATATTAACCTTAATGTAAAATGATCTAATCGGGTCTCTGATTGCCCTACCCTAGAAGTTTAATAGTTCATTTTACTCGCCATTTCTTGCGCTTTGAGATGCCGCTTAGCCCAATACGCTATCTGAAATATCAGCGACGTAAATTGAACAAATGTGAGAGAATCTCGCTGAATTCTTATATTAACCAAAATATAAAATGATCTAATCGGGTCTATGATTGCACTATCATAGAAGTTTAAAAGTGCATTTTACTCGCCATTCCACGCGCTTTAAGATGCCGCCTAGCCCAGTACGCTATCTGAAATAGGAGCGACGTAAATTGAACAAATGTGATAGAATTTCGCTGAATTCTTATATTAACCGTAATATAAAATGATCTAATCGGGTCTCTGTTTGCCCTACCCTAGAAGTTTAACAGTGCATTTTACTCGTCATTTCATGCGCTTCGAGATGCCGCATAGCCCAATACGCTATCTGACATAGGAGCGACGTAAATTGAACAAATGTGATAGAATTTCGCTGAATTCTTATATTAACCAAAATATAAAATGATCTAATCGAGTCTCTGATTGCCCTATCATAGAAGTTTAGTAGTGCATTTTACTCGCCATTCCACGCGCTTTAAGTTGCCGCCTAGCCCAGTACGCTATCTGAAATAGGAGCTACGTAAGTTGAACAAATGTGACAGAATTACGCTGAATTCTTATATTAACCGTAATATAAAATGATCTAATCGGGTCTCTGTTTGCCCTACCCTAGAAGTTTAATAGTGCATTTTACTCGCCATTTCTTGCGCTTTGAGATGCCGCTTAGCCCAGTAAGCTATCTGAAATATCAGCGACGTAAATTGAACAAATGTGAGAGAATCTCGCTGAATTCTTATATTAACCAAAATATAAAATGATCTAATCGGGTCTATGATTGCACTATCATAGAAGTTTAAAAGTGCATTTTACTCGCCATTCCACGCGCTTTAAGATGCCGCCTAGCCCAGTACGCTATCTGAAATAGGAGCGACGTAAATTGAACAAATGTGATAGAATTTCGCTGAATTCTTATATTAACCGTAATATAAAATGATCTAATCGGGTCTCTGTTTGCCCTACCCTAGAAGTTTAATAGTGCATTTTACTCGCCATTCCACGCGCTTTAAGATGCCGCCTAGCCCAGTACGCTATCTGAAATAGGAGCTACGTAAGTTGAACGAATGTGACAGAATTACGCTGATTTCTTATATTAACAGTAATATAAAATGATCTAATCGGGTCTCTGTTTGCCTTATCCTAGAAGTTTAATAGTGCATTTTACTCGCCATTCCACGCGGTTTAAGTTGCCGCCTAGCCCAGTACGCTATCTGAAATAGGAGCTACGTAACTTGAACAAATGTGACAGAATTACGCTGAATTCTTATATTAACCGTAATATAAAATGATCTAATCGGGTCTCTGTTCGCCCTACCATAGAAGTCTAATAGTGCATTTCACTCGCCATTCCACGCGCTTTAAGATGCCGCCGAGCCCAGTACCCTATCTGAAATAGTAACGACGTAAATTGAACAAATGTGATAGAATTTTTCTGAATTCTTAAATTAACCATAATATAAAATGATCTAATCGGGTCTCTGTTTGCCCTACCCTAGAACTTTAATAGTGCATTTTACTCGCCATTTCATGCGCTTTGAGATGCCGCTTAGCCGAATACGCTATCTGAAATAGGAGCGACGAAAATTGAACAAATGTGATCGAATTTCGCTGAATTCTTTTATGAACCATAATATGAAATGATCTAAACGGGTCTCTGTTTGCCTTACCCGAGAAGTTTAACAGTGCATTTTACTCGCTATTTCATGCGCTTTGAGATGCCGGTTAGCCCAATACGCTATCTGAAATAGGAGCGACGTAAATTGAACAAATGTGATAGAATTTCCCTGAATACTTATATTAACCTTAATGTAAAATGATTTAATCGGGTCTCTCTTCGCCCTACCCTAGAAGTTTAATAGTGCATTTCACTCGTCATTTCATGCGCTTTGAGATGCCGCTTAGCCCAATGCGCTATCTGAAATAGGACCGACGTAAATTGAACAAATGTGATAGAATTTCCATGAAATCTTATATTAAACAAAATATAAAATGATCTAATCGGGTCTCTGTTTGCCTTACCCTAGAAGTTTAATAGTGCATTTTACTCGCCATTTCATGCGCTTTGAGATGCCGCTTTGCCCAATACGCTATCTGCAACATGAGCGACGTAAATTGAACAAATGTGATAGAATTTCGCTGAATTCTTAAGTTAACCATAATATAAAATGATCTAATCGGGTCTCTGTTTGCCCTACCCTAGAAGTTTAATAGTGCATTTTACTCGCCATTTCATGCGCTTTGAGATGCCGCTTAGCCCAATACGCTATCTGCAATAGGATCGACGTAAATTGAACAAATGTGATAGAATTTCGCTGAATTCTTAAATTAACCATAATATAAAATGATCTAAACTGGTCTCTGTTTGCCCTACCCTAGAAGTTTAATAGTGCATTTTACTCGCCATTTCTTGCGCTATGAGATACCGCTTGGCCCAATACGCTATCTGAAATAGGAGCAACGTAAATTGAACAAATGTGACAGAGTTACGCTGAATTCTTATATTAACCTTAATGTAAAATGGTCTAATCGGGTCTTTGTTCTCCCTACCCTAGAAGTTTAATAGTGCATTTCACTAGTCATTTCATGCGCTTAGAGATGCCGCTTAGCCCAATACGCTATCTGAAATAGGAGCGACGTAAATTGAACAAATGTGATAGAATTTCCCTGAAATCTTATATTAACCAAAATATAAAATGATCTAATCGGGTCTCTGATTGCCCTATCATAGAAGTTTAATAGTGCATTTTACTCGCCACTCCAGGCGCTTTCAGTTGACGCCTAGCCCAGTATGCTATCTGAAATAGGAACGACGTAAATTGAACAAATGTGAGAGAATTTCGCTGAATTATTATATTAACCAAAATATAAAATGATATAATCGGGTCTCTGATTGCCCTACCCTAGAAGATTAATAGTGCATTTCACTCGTCATTTCATGCGCTTTGCGATGCCGCTTAGCCCAATAAGCTATCTGAAATAGGAGCGACGCAAATTGAACAAATGTGATAGAATTTCGCTGAATTCTTTTATTAACCTCAATGTAAAATGATCTAATCGGGTCTTTGTTCGCCCTACCCTAGAAGTTTAATAGTGCATTTCACTCGTCATTTCATGCGCTTTGAGATGCCGCTTAGCGAATACGCTATCCGACATAGGAGCGACGTAAATTGAACAAATGTGATAGAATTTCGCTGAATTCTTAAATTATCCATAATATAAAATGATCTAATGGGGTCTCTGATTGCCCTATCATAGAAGTTTAGTAGTGCATTTTACTCGCCCTTCCACGCGCTTTGAGATACCGCCTTGCCCAGTACGCTATCTGAAATAGGAGCGACGTAAGTTGAACAAATGTGATAGAATTACGCTGAATTCTTATATTAACCGTAATATAAAATGATCTAATCGGGTCTCTGTTTGCCCTACCCTAGAAGTTTAATAGTGCATTTTACTCGCCATTTCTTGCGCTTTGAGATGCCGCTTAGCCCAGTACGCTATCTAAAATAGGAGCGACGTAAATTGATCAAATGTGATAGAATTTCGCTGAATTCTTTTATTAACCATAACGTAAAATGATCTAATCGGGTCTCTGTTCGCCCTAGCGTAGAAGCTTAATTGTGCATTTTATTCGTCATTTCATGCGCTTTGAGATGCCGCTTAGCCCAATGCGCTATCTGAAATAGGAGCGACGTAAATTGAACAAATGTGATAGAATTTCCATGAAATCTTATATTAAACAAAATATAAAATGATCTAATCGGGTCTCTGTTTGCCTTACCCTAGAAGTTTAATAGTGCATTTTACTCGCCATTTCATGCGCTTTGAGATGCCGCTTTGCCCAATACGCTATCTGCAACATGAGCGACGTAAATTGAACAAATGTGATAGAATTTCGCTGAATTCTTAAGTTAACCATAATATAAAATGATCTAATCGGGTCTCTGTTTGCCCTACCCTAGAAGTTTAATAGTACATTTTACTCGCCATTTCATGCGCTTTGAGATGCCGCTTAGCCCAATACGCTATCTGCAATAGGATCGACGTAAATTGAACAAATGTGATAGAATTTCGCTGAATTCTTAAATTAACCATAATATAAAATGATCTAAACTGGTCTCTGTTTGCCCTACCCTAGAAGTTTAATAGTGCATTTTACTCGCCATTTCTTGCGCTATGAGATACCGCTTGGCCCAATACGCTATCTGAAATAGGAGCAACGTAAATTGAACAAATGTGATAGAATTTCGCTGAATTCTTTTATTAACCATAACGTAAAATGATCTAATCGGGTCTCTGTTCGCCCTAGCGTAGAAGCATAATTGTGCATTTTATTCATCATTTCATGCGCTTTGAGATGCCGCTTAGCCCAATACGCTATCTGAAATAGGAGCGACGTAAATTGAACAAATGTGATAGAATTTTTCTGAATTCTTAAATTAACCATTATATAAAATGATCTAATCGGGTCTCTGTTTGCCCTACCCTAGAAGTTTAATAGTGCATTTTACTCGCCATTTCTCGCGCTTTGAGATGCCGCTTAGCCCACTACGCTATCTGAAATAGGAGCGACGTAAATTGAACAAATGTGATAGAATTTCCATGAAATCTTATATTAAACAAAATATAAAATGATCTAAACGGGACTCTGATTGCCCTATCATAGAAGTTTAGTAGTGCATTTTACACGCCCTTCCACGCGCTTTAAGATGCCGCCTAGCCCAGTACACTATCTGAAATAGGAGCGACGTATGTTGAACAAATGTGATATGATTACGCTGAATTCTTATATTAACCGTAATATTAAATGATCTAATCGGGTCTCGGTTTGCCTTACCCTAGAAGTTTAATAGTGCATTTTACTCGCCATTTCATGCGCTTTGAGATGCCGCTTAGCCCAATACGCTATCTGCAACATGAGCGACGTAAATTGAACAAATGTGATAGAATTTCGCTGAATTCTTATATTAACCAAAATATAAAATGATCTAATCGGGTCTCTGTTTGCCCTACCCTAGAAGTTTAATAGTGCATTTCACTCGTCATATCATGCGCTTTGCGATGCCGCTTAGCCCAATAAGCTATCTGAAATAGGAGCGCCGTAAATTGAACAAATGTGATAGAATTTCGCTGAATTCTTATATTCACCAAAATATAAAATGATCTCATCGGGTCTCTGATTGCCCTATCATAGAAGTTTAATAGTGCATTGTACTCGCTATTCCACGCGCTTTAAGATGCCGCCTAGCCCAGTACGCTATCTGAAATAGGAGCGACGTATGTTGAACAAATGTGATAGAATTTCCCTGAATTCTTATATTAACCTTAATGTAAAATGATCTAATCGGGTCTCTGATTGCCCTACCCTAGAAGTTTAATAGTTCATTTTACTCGCCATTTCTTGCGCTTTGAGATGCCGCTTAGCCCAATACGCTATCTGAAATATCAGCGACGTAAATTGAACAAATGTGAGAGAATCTCGCTGAATTCTTATATTAACCAAAATATAAAATGATCTAATCGGGTCTATGATTGCACTATCATAGAAGTTTAAAAGTGCATTTTACTCGCCATTCCACGCGCTTTAAGATGCCGCCTAGCCCAGTACGCTATCTGAAATAGGAGCGACGTAAATTGAACAAATGTGATAGAATTTCGCTGAATTCTTATATTAACCGTAATATAAAATGATCTAATCGGGTCTCTGTTTGCCCTACCCTAGAAGTTTAACAGTGCATTTTACTCGTCATTTCATGCGCTTCGAGATGCCGCATAGCCCAATACGCTATCTGACATAGGAGCGACGTAAATTGAACAAATGTGATAGAATTTCGCTGAATTCTTATATTAACCAAAATATAAAATGATCTAATCGAGTCTCTGATTGCCCTATCATAGAAGTTTAGTAGTGCATTTTACTCGCCATTCCACGCGCTTTAAGTTGCCGCCTAGCCCAGTACGCTATCTGAAATAGGAGCTACGTAAGTTGAACAAATGTGACAGAATTACGCTGAATTCTTATATTAACCTTAATATAAAATGATCTAATCGGGTCTCTGTTTGCCCTACCCTAGAAGTTTAATAGTGCATTTTACTCGCCATTTCTTGCGCTTTGAGATGCCGCTTAGCCCAGTAAGCTATCTGAAATATCAGCGACGTAAATTGAACAAATGTGAGAGAATCTCGCTGAATTCTTATATTAACCAAAATATAAAATGATCTAATCGGGTCTATGATTGCACTATCATAGAAGTTTAAAAGTGCATTTTACTCGCCATTCCACGCGCTTTAAGATGCCGCCTAGCCCAGTACGCTATCTGAAATAGGAGCGACGTAAATTGAACAAATGTGATAGAATTTCGCTGAATTCTTATATTAACCGTAATATAAAATGATCTAATCGGGTCTCTGTTTGCCCTACCCTAGAAGTTTAATAGTGCATTTTACTCGCCATTCCACGCGCTTTAAGATGCCGCCTAGCCCAGTACGCTATCTGAAATAGGAGCTACGTAAGTTGAACGAATGTGACAGAATTACGCTGATTTCTTATATTAACAGTAATATAAAATGATCTAATCGGGTCTCTGTTTGCCTTATCCTAGAAGTTTAATAGTGCATTTTACTCGCCATTCCACGCGCTTTAAGATGCCGCCTAGCCCAGTACGCTATCTGAAATAGGAGCGACGTAAATTGAACAAATGTGATAGAATTTCGCTGAATTCTTATATTAACCGTAATATAAAATGATCTAATCGGGTCTCTGTTTGCCCTACCCTAGAAGTTTAACAGTGCATTTTACTCGTCATTTCATGCGCTTCGAGATGCCGCATAGCCCAATACGCTATCTGACATAGGAGCGACGTAAATTGAACAAATGTGATAGAATTTCGCTGAATTCTTATATTAACCAAAATATAAAATGATCTAATCGAGTCTCTGATTGCCCTATCATAGAAGTTTAGTAGTGCATTTTACTCGCCATTCCACGCGCTTTAAGTTGCCGCCTAGCCCAGTACGCTATCTGAAATAGGAGCTACGTAAGTTGAACAAATGTGACAGAATTACGCTGAATTCTTATATTAACCGTAATATAAAATGATCTAATCGGGTCTCTGTTTGCCCTACCCTAGAAGTTTAATAGTGCATTTTACTCGCCATTTCTTGCGCTTTGAGATGCCGCTTAGCCCAGTAAGCTATCTGAAATATCAGCGACGTAAATTGAACAAATGTGAGAGAATCTCGCTGAATTCTTATATTAACCAAAATATAAAATGATCTAATCGGGTCTATGATTGCCCTATCATAGAAGTTTAAAAGTGCATTTTACTCGCCATTCCACGCGCTTTAAGATGCCGCCTAGCCCAGTACGCTATCTGAAATAGGAGCGACGTAAATTGAACAAATGTGATAGAATTTCGCTGAATTCTTATATTAACCGTAATATAAAATGATCTAATCGGGTCTCTGTTTGCCCTACCCTAGAAGTTTAATAGTGCATTTTACTCGCCATTCCACGCGCTTTAAGATGCCGCCTAGCCCAGTACGCTATCTGAAATAGGAGCTACGTAAGTTGAACGAATGTGACAGAATTACGCTGATTTCTTATATTAACAGTAATATAAAATGATCTAATCGGGTCTCTGTTTGCCTTATCCTAGAAGTTTAATAGTGCATTTTACTCGCCATTCCACGCGGTTTAAGTTGCCGCCTAGCCCAGTACGCTATCTGAAATAGGAGCTACGTAACTTGAACAAATGTGACAGAATTACGCTGAATTCTTATATTAACCGTAATATAAAATGATCTAATCGGGTCTCTGTTCGCCCTACCATAGAAGTCTAATAGTGCATTTCACTCGCCATTCCACGCGCTTTAAGATGCCGCCGAGCCCAGTACCCTATCTGAAATAGTAACGACGTAAATTGAACAAATGTGATAGAATTTTTCTGAATTCTTAAATTAACCATAATATAAAATGATCTAATCGGGTCTCTGTTTGCCCTACCCTAGAACTTTAATAGTGCATTTTACTCGCCATTTCATGCGCTTTGAGATGCCGCTTAGCCGAATACGCTATCTGAAATAGGAGCGACGAAAATTGAACAAATGTGATCGAATTTCGCTGAATTCTTTTATGAACCATAATATGAAATGATCTAAACGGGTCTCTGTTTGCCTTACCCGAGAAGTTTAACAGTGCATTTTACTCGCTATTTCATGCGCTTTGAGATGCCGGTTAGCCCAATACGCTATCTGAAATAGGAGCGACGTAAATTGAACAAATGTGATAGAATTTCCCTGAATACTTATATTAACCTTAATGTAAAATGATTTAATCGGGTCTCTCTTCGCCCTACCCTAGAAGTTTAATAGTGCATTTCACTCGTCATTTCATGCGCTTTGAGATGCCGCTTAGCCCAATGCGCTATCTGAAATAGGACCGACGTAAATTGAACAAATGTGATAGAATTTCCATGAAATCTTATATTAAACAAAATATAAAATGATCTAATCGGGTCTCTGTTTGCCTTACCCTAGAAGTTTAATAGTGCATTTTACTCGCCATTTCATGCGCTTTGAGATGCCGCTTTGCCCAATACGCTATCTGCAACATGAGCGACGTAAATTGAACAAATGTGATAGAATTTCGCTGAATTCTTAAGTTAACCATAATATAAAATGATCTAATCGGGTCTCTGTTTGCCCTACCCTAGAAGTTTAATAGTACATTTTACTCGCCATTTCATGCGCTTTGAGATGCCGCTTAGCCCAATACGCTATCTGCAATAGGATCGACGTAAATTGAACAAATGTGATAGAATTTCGCTGAATTCTTAAATTAACCATAATATAAAATGATCTAAACTGGTCTCTGTTTGCCCTACCCTAGAAGTTTAATAGTGCATTTTACTCGCCATTTCTTGCGCTATGAGATACCGCTTAGCCCAATACGCTATCTGAAATAGGAGCAACGTAAATTGAACAAATGTGACAGAGTTACGCTGAATTCTTATATTAACCTTAATGTAAAATGGTCTAATCGGGTCTTTGTTCTCCCTACCCTAGAAGTTTAATAGTGCATTTCACTAGTCATTTCATGCGCTTAGAGATGCCGCTTAGCCCAATACGCTATCTGAAATAGGAGCGACGTAAATTGAACAAATGTGATAGAATTTCCCTGAAATCTTATATTAACCAAAATATAAAATGATCTAATCGGGTCTCTGATTGCCCTATCATAGAAGTTTAATAGTGCATTTTACTCGCCACTCCAGGCGCTTTCAGTTGACGCCTAGCCCAGTATGCTATCTGAAATAGGAACGACGTAAATTGAACAAATGTGAGAGAATTTCGCTGAATTATTATATTAACCAAAATATAAAATGATCTAATCGGGTCTCTGATTGCCCTACCCTAGAAGATTAATAGTGCATTTCACTCGTCATTTCATGCGCTTTGCGATGCCGCTTAGCCCAATAAGCTATCTGAAATAGGAGCGACGCAAATTGAACAAATGTGATAGAATTTCGCTGAATTCTTTTATTAACCTCAATGTAAAATGATCTAATCGGGTCTTTGTTCGCCCTACCCTAGAAGTTTAATAGTGCATTTCACTCGTCATTTCATGCGCTTTGAGATGCCGCTTAGCGAATACGCTATCCGACATAGGAGCGACGTAAATTGAACAAATGTGATAGAATTTCGCTGAATTCTTAAATTATCCATAATATAAAATGATCTAATGGGGTCTCTGATTGCCCTATCATAGAAGTTTAGTAGTGCATTTTACTCGCCCTTCCACGCGCTTTGAGATACCGCCTTGCCCAGTACGCTATCTGAAATAGGAGCGACGTAAGTTGAACAAATGTGATAGAATTACGCTGAATTCTTATATTAACCGTAATATAAAATGATCTAATCGGGTCTCTGTTTGCCCTACCCTAGAAGTTTAATAGTGCATTTTACTCGCCATTTCTTGCGCTTTGAGATGCCGCTTAGCCCAGTACGCTATCTAAAATAGGAGCGACGTAAATTGATCAAATGTGATAGAATTTCGCTGAATTCTTTTATTAACCATAACGTAAAATGATCTAATCGGGTCTCTGTTCGCCCTAGCGTAGAAGCTTAATTGTGCATTTTATTCGTCATTTCATGCGCTTTGAGATGCCGCTTAGCCCAATGCGCTATCTGAAATAGGAGCGACGTAAATTGAACAAATGTGATAGAATTTCCATGAAATCTTATATTAAACAAAATATAAAATGATCTAATCGGGTCTCTGTTTGCCTTACCCTAGAAGTTTAATAGTGCATTTTACTCGCCATTTCATGCGCTTTGAGATGCCGCTTTGCCCAATACGCTATCTGCAACATGAGCGACGTAAATTGAACAAATGTGATAGAATTTCGCTGAATTCTTAAGTTAACCATAATATAAAATGATCTAATCGGGTCTCTGTTTGCCCTACCCTAGAAGTTTAATAGTACATTTTACTCGCCATTTCATGCGCTTTGAGATGCCGCTTAGCCCAATACGCTATCTGCAATAGGATCGACGTAAATTGAACAAATGTGATAGAATTTCGCTGAATTCTTAAATTAACCATAATATAAAATGATCTAAACTGGTCTCTGTTTGCCCTACCCTAGAAGTTTAATAGTGCATTTTACTCGCCATTTCTTGCGCTATGAGATACCGCTTGGCCCAATACGCTATCTGAAATAGGAGCAACGTAAATTGAACAAATGTGATAGAATTTCGCTGAATTCTTTTATTAACCATAACGTAAAATGATCTAATCGGGTCTCTGTTCGCCCTAGCGTAGAAGCATAATTGTGCATTTTATTCATCATTTCATGCGCTTTGAGATGCCGCTTAGCCCAATACGCTATCTGAAATAGGAGCGACGTAAATTGAACAAATGTGATAGAATTTTTCTGAATTCTTAAATTAACCATTATATAAAATGATCTAATCGGGTCTCTGTTTGCCCTACCCTAGAAGTTTAATAGTGCATTTTACTCGCCATTTCTCGCGCTTTGAGATGCCGCTTAGCCCACTACGCTATCTGAAATAGGAGCGACGTAAATTGAACAAATGTGATAGAATTTCCATGAAATCTTATATTAAACAAAATATAAAATGATCTAAACGGGACTCTGATTGCCCTATCATAGAAGTTTAGTAGTGCATTTTACACGCCCTTCCACGCGCTTTAAGATGCCGCCTAGCCCAGTACACTATCTGAAATAGGAGCGACGTATGTTGAACAAATGTGATATGATTACGCTGAATTCTTATATTAACCGTAATATTAAATGATCTAATCGGGTCTCGGTTTGCCTTACCCTAGAAGTTTAATAGTGCATTTTACTCGCCATTTCATGCGCTTTGAGATGCCGCTTAGCCCAATACGCTATCTGCAACATGAGCGACGTAAATTGAACAAATGTGATAGAATTTCGCTGAATTCTTAAATTTACCATAATATAAAATGATCTAATCGGGTCTCTGTTTGCCCTACCCTAGACGTTTAATAGTACATTTTACTCGCCATTTCTTGCGCTTTGAGATGCCGCTTAGCCCAATACGCTATCTGAAATATCAGCGACGTAAATTGAACAAATGTGAGAGAATCTCGCTGAATTCTTATATTAACCAAAATATAAAATGATCTAATCGGGTCTATGATTGCCCTATCATAGAAGTTTAAAAGTGCATTTTACTCGCCATTCCACGCGCTTTAAGATGCCGCCTAGCCCAGTACGCTATCTGAAATAGGAGCGACGTAAATTGAACAAATGTGATAGAATTTCGCTGAATTCTTATATTAACCGTAATATAAAATGATCTAATCGGGTCTCTGTTTGCCCTACCCTAGAAGTTTAACAGTGCATTTTACTCGTCATTTCATGCGCTTCGAGATGCCGCATAGCCCAATACGCTATCTGACATAGGAGCGACGTAAATTGAACAAATGTGATAGAATTTCGCTGAATTCTTAAATTAACCATAATATAAAATGTTCTAATGGGGTCTCTGATTGCCCTACCCTAGAAGATTAATAGTGCATTTCACTCGCCATTTCATGCGCTTTGAGATGCCGCTTAGCCCAAGACGCTATCTGACATAGGAGCGACGTAAATTGAACAAATGTGATAGAATTTCGCTGAATTCTTATATTAACCAAAATATAAAATGATCTAATCGGGTCTCTGTTTGCCCTACCCTAGAAGTTTAATAGTGCATTTCACTCGTCATATCATGCGCTTTGCGATGCCGCTTAGCCCAATAAGCT
Source organism: Macropis europaea (assembly GCA_916610135.2). NCBI lineage: Eukaryota > Metazoa > Arthropoda > Insecta > Hymenoptera > Melittidae > Macropis > Macropis europaea. Next base: position 88,286 of record CAKAJE020000861.1, read on the forward strand.
ATCTGAAATAGGAGCGCCGTAAATTGAACAAATGTGATAGAATTTCGCTGAATTCTTATATTCACCAAAATATAAAATGATCTCATCGGGTCTCTGATTGCCCTATCATAGAAGTTTAATAGTGCATTGTACTCGCTATTCCACGCGCTTTAAGATGCCGCCTAGCCCAGTACGCTATCTGAAATAGGAGCGACGTATGTTGAACAAATGTGATAGAATTTCCCTGAATTCTTATATTAACCTTAATGTAAAATGATCTAATCGGGTCTCTGATTGCCCTACCCTAGAAGTTTAATAGTTCATTTTACTCGCCATTTCTTGCGCTTTGAGATGCCGCTTAGCCCAATACGCTATCTGAAATATCAGCGACGTAAATTGAACAAATGTGAGAGAATCTCGCTGAATTCTTATATTAACCAAAATATAAAATGATCTAATCGGGTCTATGATTGCACTATCATAGAAGTTTAAAAGTGCATTTTACTCGCCATTCCACGCGCTTTAAGATGCCGCCTAGCCCAGTACGCTATCTGAAATAGGAGCGACGTGAATTGAACAAATGTGATAGAATTTCGCTGAATTCTTATATTAACCGTAATATAAAATGATCTAATCGGGTCTCTGTTTGCCCTACCCTAGAAGTTTAACAGTGCATTTTACTCGTCATTTCATGCGCTTCGAGATGCCGCATAGCCCAATACGCTATCTGACATAGGAGCACGTAAATTGAACAAATGTGATAGAATTTCGCTGAATTCTTATATTAACCAAAATATAAAATGATCTAATCGGGTCTCTGATTGCCCTATCATAGAAGTTTAGTAGTGCATTTTACTCGCCATTCCACGCGCGTTAAGTTGCCGCCTAGCCCAGTACGCTATCTGAAATAGGAGCTACGTAAGTTGAACAAATGTGACAGAATTACGCTGAATTCTTATATTAACCGTAATATAAAATGATCTAATCGGGTCTCTGTTTGCCCTACCCTAGAAGTTTAATAGTGCATTTTACTCGCCATTTCTTGCGCTTTGAGATGCCGCTTAGCCCAGTACGCTATCTGAAATATCAGCGACGTAAATTGAACAAATGTGAGAGAATCTCGCTGAATTCTTATATTAACCAAAATATAAAATGATCTAATCGGGTCTATGATTGCACTATCATAGAAGTTTAAAAGTGCATTTTACTCGCCATTCCACGCGCTTTAAGATGCCGCCTAGCCCAGTACGCTATCTGAAATAGGAGCGACGTAAATTGAACAAATGTGATAGAATTTCGCTGAATTCTTATATTAACCGTAATATAAAATGATCTAATCGGGTCTCTGTTTGCCCTACCCTAGAAGTTTAATAGTGCATTTTACTCGCCATTCCACGCGCTTTAAGATGCCGCCTAGCCCAGTACGCTATCTGAAATAGGAGCTACGTAAGTTGAACGAATGTGACAGAATTACGCTGATTTCTTATATTAACAGTAATATAAAATGATCTAATCGGGTCTCTGTTTGCCTTATCCTAGAAGTTTAATAGTGCATTTTACTCGCCATTCCACGCGGTTTAAGTTGCCGCCTAGCCCAGTACGCTATCTGAAATAGGAGCTACGTAACTTGAACAAATGTGACAGAATTACGCTGAATTCTTATATTAACCGTAATATAAAATGATCTAATCGGGTCTCTGTTCGCCCTACCATAGAAGTCTAATAGTGCATTTCACTCGCCATTCCACGCGCTTTAAGATGCCGCCTAGCCCAGTACGCTATCTGAAATAGGAGCGACGTAAATTGAACAAATGTGATAGAATTTTTCTGAATTCTTAAATTAACCATAATATAAAATGATCTAATCGGGTCTCTGTTTGCCCTACCCTAGAACTTTAATAGTGCATTTTACTCGCCATTTCATGCGCTTTGAGATGCCGCTTAGCCGAATACGCTATCTGAAATAGGAGCGACGAAAATTGAACAAATGTGATAGAATTTCGCTGAATTCTTTTATGAACCATAATATGAAATGATCTAAACGGGTCTCTGTTTGCCTTACCCGAGAAGTTTAACAGTGCATTTTACTCGCTATTTCATGCGCTTTGAGATGCCGGTTAGCCCAATACGCTATCTGAAATAGGAGCGACGTAAATTGAACAAATGTGATAGAATTTCCCTGAATACTTATATTAACCTTAATGTAAAATGATTTAATCGGGTCTCTCTTCGCCCTACCCTAGAAGTTTAATAGTGCATTTCACTCGTCATTTCATGCGCTTTGAGATGCCGCTTAGCCCAATGCGCTATCTGAAATAGGAGCGACGTAAATTGAACAAATGTGATAGAATTTCCATGAAATCTTATATTAAACAAAATATAAAATGATCTAATCGGGTGTCTGTTTGCCTTACCCTAGAAGTTTAATAGTGCATTTTACTCGCCATTTCATGCGCTTTGAGATGCCGCTTTGCCCAATACGCTATCTGCAACATGAGCGACGTAAATTGAACAAATGTGATAGAATTTCGCTGAATTCTTAAGTTAACCATAATATAAAATGATCTAATCGGGTCTCTGTTTGCCCTACCCTAGAAGTTTAATAGTACATTTTACTCGCCATTTCTTGCGCTTTGAGATGCCGCTTAGCCCAATACGCTATCTGAAATATCAGCGACGTAAATTGAACAAATGTGAGAGAATCTCGCTGAATTCTTGTATTAACCTTAATGTAAAATGATCTAATCTGGTCTCTGTTCGCCCTACCCTAGAAGATTACTAGTGCATTTCACACGTCATTTCATGCGCTTTGAGATGCCGCTTAGCTCAATAAGCTATCTGAAATAGGAGCGACGTAAATTGGACAAATGTGATAGAATTTTTCTGAATTCTTAAATAAACCATAATATGAAATGATCTAATCGGGTCTCTGTTTGCCCTACCCTAGAAGTTTAACAGTGCATTTTACTCGCCATTTCATGCGCTTTGAGATGCCGCTTAGCCCAATACGCTATCTGAAATAGGAGCGACGTAAATTGAACAAGCGTGATAGAATTTCCCTGAATACTTATATTAACCTTAATGTAAAATGATCTAATCGGGTCCCTGTTCGCCCTACCCTAGAAGTTTAATAGTGCATTTCACTCTCCATTTCATGCGCTTTGAGATGCCGCTTAGCCCAATACGCTATCTGCAATAGGAGCGACGTAAATGGAACAATTGTGATAGAATTTCGCTGAATTCTTATATTAACCAAAATATAAAATGATCTAATCGGCTCTCTGATTGCCGTATCATAGAAGTTTAGTAGTGCATTTTACTCGCCATTCTTCGCGTTTTAAGATGCCGCCTAGCCCAGTACGCTAGCTGAAATAGGAACGACGTAAATTGAACAAATGTGATAGAATTTCCCTGAATACATATATTAACCTTAATATAAATTGATCTAATCGGGTCTCTGTTTGCCCTACCCTAGAAGTTTAATAGTGCATTTTACTCGCCATTTCATGCGCTTTGAGATGCCGCTTAGCCCCAATACGCTATCTGAAATAGGAGCGACGTAAATTGAACAAATGTGATAGAATTTCGCTGAATTCTTATATTCACCAAAATATAAAATGATCTAATCGGGTCTCTGATTGCCCAATCATAGAAGTTTAATAGTGCAGTTTACTCGATACTCCGCGCGCTTTAAGATGCCGCCTAGCCCAGTACGCTATCTGAAATAGGAGCGACGTAAATTGAACAAATGTGATAGAATTTTGCTGAATTCTTAAATTAACCATAATATAAAATGATCTAATCGGGCCTCTGTTTGCCCTACCCAAGAACTTTAATTGTGCATTTCTCTCGTCATTTCATGCGCTTTGAGATGCCGCTTAGCCCAATACGCTATCTGAAATAGGAGCGACGTAAATTGAACAAATGTGATAGAATTTCCATGAAATCTTATATTAAACAAAATATAAAATGATCTAAACGGGACTCTGATTGCCCTATCATAGAAGTTTAGTAGTGCATTTTACTCGCCCTTCCACGCGCTTTAAGATGCCGCCTAGCCCAGTACACTATCTGAGATAGGAGCGACGTATGTTGAATAAATGTGATATAATTACGCTGAATTCTTATATTAACCGTAATATTAAATGATCTAATCGGGTCTCTGTTTGCCTTACCCTAGAAGTTTAACAGTGCATTTTACTCGCCATTTCATTCGCTTTGAGATGCCGCTTAGCCCAATACGCTATCTGCAACATGAGCGACGTAAATTGAACAAATGTGATAGAATTTCGCTGAATTCTTAAATTAACCATAATATAAAATGATCTAACCGGGTCTCTGTTTGCCCTACCGTAGAAGTTTAATAGTACATTTTACTCGCCATTTCTTGCGCTTTGAGATGCCGCTTAGCCCAATACGCTATCTGAAATATCAGCGACGTAAATTGAACAAATGTGAGAGAATCTCGCTGAATTCTTATATTAACCTTAATGTAAAATGATCTAATCGGGTCTCTGTTCGCCCTACCCTAGAAGATTACTAGTGCATTTCACACGTCATTTCATGCGCTTTGAGATGCCGCTTAGCTCAATAAGCTATCTGAAATAGGAGCGACGTAAATTGGACAAATGTGATAGAATTTTTCTGAATTCTTAAATAAACCATAATATGAAATGATCTAATCGGGTCTCTGTTTGCCCTACCCTAGAAGTTTAACAGTGCATTTTACTCGCCATGTCATGCGCTTTGAGATGCCGCTTAGCCCAATACGCTATCTGAAATAGGAGCGACGTAAATTAAACAAACGTGATAGAATTTCCCTGAATACTTATATTAACCTTAATGTAAAATGATCTAATCGGGTCTCCGTTTGCCTTATCCTAGAAGTTTAATAGTGCATTTTACTGGCCATTTCATGCGCATTGAGATGCCGCTTAGCCCAATACGCTATCTGAAATAGGAGCGATGTAAATTGAACAAATGTGTTAGAATTTCGCTGAATTCTTAAATTAACCATAATATAAAATGATCTAAACGGGACTCTGATTGCCCTATCATAGAAGTTTAGTAGTGCATTTTACTCGCCATTTCATGCGCTTTGAGATGCGCCTAGCCCGGTACGCTATCTGAAATAGGAGCGACGTAAGTTGAACAAATTTGATAGAATTACGCTGCATTCTTATATTAACCTTAATGTAAAATGTTCTAATCGGGTCTCTGTTCGCCCTACCCAAGAAGATTAGTATTGCATTTCACTCGTCATTTCATGCGCTTTGAGATGCCGCTTAGCCCAGTACGCTATCTGAAATAGGAGCGACGTAAATTGAACAAATGTGATAGAATTTCGCTGAATTCTTAAATTAACCATAATATAAAATGATCTAATCGGGTCTCTGTTTGCCCTATCCTAGAAGTTTAATAGTTCATTTTACTTGCCATTTCTTGCGCTTTGAGATGCCGCTTAGCCCAATACGCTATCTGAAATATCAGCGACGTAAATTGAACAAATGTGAGAGAATCTCGCTGAATTCTTATATTAACCTTAATGTAAAATGATCTAATCGGGTCTCTGTTCGCCCTACCCTAGAAGATTAATAGTGCATTTCACTCGTCATTTCATGCGCTTTGAGATGCCGCTTAGCCCAATATGCTATCTGAAATAGGAGCGACGTAAATTGAACAAATGTGATAGAATTTTACCGAATTCTTAAATTAACCATAATATAAAATGATGTAATCGGCTCTCTGTTCGCCCTACCCAAGAAGTTTAATAGTGCATTTCACTCGTCATTTCATGCGCTTGGCGATGCCGCTTAGCCCGATATGCTATCTGAAATAGGAGCGACGTAAATTGAACAAATGTGATAGAATTTCGCTGAATTCTTATATTAACCTTAATGTAAAATGATCTAATCGGGTCTTTGTTCGCCCTACCCAAGATGTTTAATAGTGCATTTCACTCGTCAATTCATGCGCTTTGCGATGCCGCTTAGCCCAATACGCCATCTGCAATAGGAGCGACGTAAATAGAACAATTGTGACAGAATTTCGCTGAATTCTTATATTAACCAAAATATAAAATGATCTAATCGGCTCTCTGATTGCCGTATCATAGAAGTTTAGTAGTGCATTTTACTCGCCATTCATCGCCTTTTAAGATGCCGCCTAGCCCAGTACGGTAGCTGAAACAGGAACGACGTAAATAGAACAAATGTGATAGAATTTCCCTGAATACTTATATTAACCTTAATATAAATTGATCTAATCGGGTCTCTGTTTGCCCTACCCTAGAAGTTTAATAGTGCATTTTACTCGCCATTTCATGCGCTTTGAGATGCCGCCTAGCCCGGTACGCTATCTGAAATAGGAGCGACGTAAGTTGAACAAATGTGATAGAATTACGCTGAATTCTTATATAAACCTTAATGTAAAATGTTCTAATCGGGTCTCTGTTCGCCCTACCCAAGAAGATTAATAGTGCATTTGACTCGTTACTTCATGCGCTTTGAGATGCCGCTTAGCCCAGTACGCTATCTGAAATAGGAGCGATGTAAATAGAACAAATGTGATAGATTTTCGAAGAATTCTTGAATTAACCATAATATAAAATGATCTAATCAGGTCTCTGTTCGCCCTAGCCTAGAAGTTTAATAGTGCATTTTACTCGCCCTTTCGTGCGCTTTGAGATGCCGCTTAGCCCAATACGCTATCTGAAATAGGAGCGACGTAAATTGAACAAATGTGATAGAATTTCGCTGGATTCTTATATTAACCAAAATATAAAATGATCTAATCGGGTCTCTGATTGCCCTATCGTAGAAGTTTAACAGTGCATTTTCCTCGCCATTCCACGCGCTTTAAGTTGCCGCCTAGCCCAGCACGCTATCTGAAATAGGAGCTACGTAAGTTGAACAAATGTCACAGAATTACGCTGAATTCTTATATTAACCGTAATATAAAATGATCTAATCGGGTCTCTGTTTGCCTTATCCTAGAAGTTTAATAGTGCATTTTACTCGCCATTTCATGCGCTTTGAGATGCCGCTTAGCCCAGTACGCTATCTGAAATAGGAGCGATGTAAATTGAACAAATGTGATAGAATTTCGATGAATTCATTTATTAACCAAAATATAAAATGATCTAATCGGGTCTCTGATTGCCCTACCCTAGAAGTTTAATAGTGCATTTTACTCGCCATGTCATGCGCTTTGAGATGCCTCTTAGCCCAATACGCTATCTGAAATAGGAGCGACGTAAATTGAACAAATGTGATAGAATTTCGCAGAATTCTTAAATTAACCATAATATAAAATGATCTAATGGGGTCTCTGTTTGCCCTACCCTAGAAGTTTAATAGTGCATTTTACTCGCCATTTCTTGCGCTTTGAGATGCCACTTAGTACAAGTCGCTATCTGAAATAGGAGCGATGTAAATTGAACAAATGTGATAGAATTTCGCTGAATTCTTATATTAACCCTAATGTAAAATGATCTAATCTCTCAGCTCTTTGTTCGCCCTACCCAAGAAGTTTAATAGTGCATTTCACTCGTCATTTCATGCGCTTTGCGATGCCGCTTAGCCCAATATGCTATCTGAAATTGGAGCGACGTATATTGAACAAATGTGATAGAATTTCGCTGAATTCTTATATTAACCAAAATATAAAATGATCTAATCGGGTCTCTGATTGCCCTATCATAGAAGTTTAATAGTGCATTTTACTCGCCATTTCATGCGCTTTGAGATGCCTCTTAGCCCAATACGCTATCTGAAATAGGAGCGACGTAAATTGAACAAATGTGATAGAATTTCGCTGAATTCTTATATTAACCAAAATATAAAATGATCTAATCCGGTCTCTGTTTGCCCTACCCTAGAAGTTGAATAGTGCATTGTACGACCCATTTCTTGCGCTTTGAGATACAGCTTAGGCCAATACGCTATCTGAAATAGGAGCGACGTAAATTGAACAAATGTGATAGAATTTCGCTGAATTCTTATATTAACCGTAATATAAAATGATCTAATCGGGTCTTTGTTCGCCCTACCCAAGATGTTTAATAGTGCATTTCACTCGTCAATTCATGCGCTTTGCGATGCCGCTTAGCCCAATACGCTATCTGCAATAGGAGCGACGTAAATAGAACAATTGTGACAGAATTTCGCTGAATTCTTATATTAACCAAAATATAAAATGATCTAATCGGCTCTCTGATTGCCGTATCATAGAAGTTTAGTAGTGCATTTTACTCGCCATTCATCGCCTTTTAAGATGCCGCCTAGCCCAGTACGGTAGCTGAAACAGGAACGACGTAAATAGAACAAATGTGATAGAATTTCCCTGAATACTTATATTAACCTTAATATAAATTGATCTAATCGGGTCTCTGTTTGCCCTACCCTAGAAGTTTAATAGTGCATTTTACTCGCCATTTCATGCGCTTTGAGATGCCGCCTAGCCCGGTACGCTATCTGAAATAGGAGCGACGTAAGTTGAACAAATGTGATAGAATTACGCTGAATTCTTATATAAACCTTAATGTAAAATGTTCTAATCGGGTCTCTGTTCGCCCTACCCAAGAAGATTAATAGTGCATTTGACTCGTTACTTCATGCGCTTTGAGATGCCGCTTAGCCCAGTACGCTATCTGAAATAGGAGCGATGTAAATAGAACAAATGTGATAGATTTTCGAAGAATTCTTGAATTAACCATAATATAAAATGATCTAATCAGGTCTCTGTTCGCCCTAGCCTAGAAGTTTAATAGTGCATTTTACTCGCCCTTTCGTGCGCTTTGAGATGCCGCTTAGCCCAATACGCTATTTGAAATAGGAGCGACGTAAATTGAACAAATGTGATAGAATTTCGCTGGATTCTTATATTAACCAAAATATAAAATGATCTAATCGGGTCTCTGATTGCCCTATCGTAGAAGTTTAACAGTGCATTTTCCTCGCCATTCCACGCGCTTTAAGTTGCCGCCTAGCCCAGCACGCTATCTGAAATAGGAGCTACGTAAGTTGAACAAATGTCACAGAATTACGCTGAATTCTTATATTAACCGTAATATAAAATGATCTAATCGGGTCTCTGTTTGCCTTATCCTAGAAGTTTAATAGTGCATTTTACTCGCCATTTCATGCGCTTTGAGATGCCGCTTAGCCCAGTACGCTATCTGAAATAGGAGCGATGTAAATTGAACAAATGTGATAGAATTTCGATGAATTCATTTATTAACCAAAATATAAAATGATCTAATCGGGTCTCTGATTGCCCTACCCTAGAAGTTTAATAGTGCATTTTACTCGCCATGTCATGCGCTTTGAGATGCCTCTTAGCCCAATACGCTATCTGAAATAGGAGCGACGTAAATTGAACAAATGTGATAGAATTTCGCAGAATTCTTAAATTAACCATAATATAAAATGATCTAATGGGGTCTCTGTTTGCCCTACCCTAGAAGTTTAATAGTGCATTTTACTCGCCATTTCTTGCGCTTTGAGATGCCACTTAGTACAAGTCGCTATCTGAAATAGGAGCGATGTAAATTGAACAAATGTGATAGAATTTCGCTGAATTCTTATATTAACCTTAATGTAAAATGATCTAATCTCTCAGCTCTTTGTTCGCCCTACCCAAGAAGTTTAATAGTGCATTTCACTCGTCATTTCATGCGCTTTGCGATGCCGCTTAGCCCAATATGCTATCTGAAATTGGAGCGACGTATATTGAACAAATGTGATAGAATTTCGCTGAATTCTTATATTAACCAAAATATAAAATGATCTAATCGGGTCTCTGATTGCCCTATCATAGAAGTTTAATAGTGCATTTTACTCGCCATTTCATGCGCTTTGAGATGCCTCTTAGCCCAATACGCTATCTGAAATAGGAGCGACGTAAATTGAACAAATGTGATAGAATTTCGCTGAATTCTTATATTAACCAAAATATAAAATGATCTAATCCGGTCTCTGTTTGCCCTACCCTAGAAGTTGAATAGTGCATTGTACGACCCACTTCTTGCGCTTTGAGATACAGCTTAGGCCAATACGCTATCTGAAATAGGAGCGACGTAAATTGAACAAATGTGATAGAATTTCGCTGAATTCTTATATTAACCAAAATATGAAATGATCTTATCGGGTCTCTGATTGCCCTACCCTAGAAGTTTAATAGTGCATTTTACTCGCCCTTTCGTGCGCTGTGAGATGCCGCTTAGCCCAATACGCTATCTGAAATAGGAGCGACGTAAATTGAACAAATGTGATAGAATTTCGCTGGATTCTTATATTAACCAAAATATAAAATGATCTAATCGGGTCTCTGATTGCCCTATCATAGAAGTTTAATAGTGCATTTTACTCGCCATTCCACGCGCTTTAAGTTGCCGCCTAGCCCAGTACGCTATCTGAAATAAGAGCTACGAAAGTTGAACAAATCTCACAGAATTACGCTGAATTCTTATGTTAACCGTAATATAAAATGATCTAATCGGGTCTCTGTTTGCATTATCCTAGAAGTTTAAGAGTGCATTTTACTCGCCATTTCATGCGCTTTGAGATGCCGCTTAGCCCAATACGCTGTCTGAAATAGGAGCGACGTAAATTGAACAAATGTGATAGAATTTCGCTGAATTCTTATATTAACCAAAATATAAAATGATCTAATCGGGTCTCTGATTGCCTTACCCTAGAAGTTTAATAGTGCATTTTACTCGCAATTTCATGCGCTTTGAGATGCCGCTTAGCCCAATACGCTATCTGAAATAGGAGCGTCGTAAATTGAACAAATGTGATAGAATTTCGCTGAATTCTTATATTAACCAAAATATAAAATGATCTAATCGGTTCTCTGATTGCCCTACCCTAGAAGTTTAATAGTGCATTTTACTCGCCATTTCATGCGCTTTGAGATGCCGCTTAGCCCAATACGCTATCTGAAATAGGAGCGACGTAAATTAAACAAATGTGATAGAACTTCGCTGAATTCTTATATTAACCATAATATAAAATGATCTAATCGGGTCTCTGATTGCCCTACCCTAGAAGTTTAATAGTGCATTTTACTCACCATTCCACGCGCTTTCAGTTGCCGCCTAGCCCAGTACGCTATCTGAAATAGGAGCTACGTAAGTTGAACAAATGTCACAGAATTACGCTGAATTCTTATATTAACCAAAATATAAAATGATCTAATCGGGTCTCTGTTTGCCTTATCCTAGAAGTTTAATAGTGCATTTTGCTCTTCAATTCATGCGCTTTGCGATGCCTCTTAGCCCAATAAGCTATCTGAAATAGGAGCGACGTAAATGGAACAAATGTGATAGAATTTCGCTGAATTCTTATATTACCCAAAATATAAAATGATCTAATCGGGTCTCTGTTTGCCCTACCCTAGAACTTTAATAGTGCATTTTACTCGCCATTTCATGCGCTTTGAGATGCCGCCTAGCCCAGTACGCTATCTAAATTAGGAGCGACGTAAGTTGAACAAATGTGATAGAATTTCGCTCAATTCTTAAATTAACCATAATATAAAATGATCTAATCGGGTCTCTGTTTGCCCTACCCTAGAACTTTAATAGTGCCTTTTACTCGACATTTCATGCGCTTTGAGTTGCCGCTTAGCCTAATACGCTATCTGAAATAGGAGCGATATAAGTTGAACAAATGTGATAGAATTTCGCTGAATTCATTTATTAACCATAATGTAAAATGATCTAATCGGATCTCTGTCCGCCCTAGCCTAGAACTTTAATAGTGCATTTTATTCGCGATTTCATACGCTTTGAGATGCCGCTTTGCCCAATACGCTATCTGAAATAGGAGCGACGTAAATTGAACAAATGTGATAAAATTTTGCTGACATCTTAAATTAACCATAATATAAAATGATTTAATCGGGTATCTGTTTGCCCTACCCTAGAAGTTTAATAGTGCATTTTACTCGCCATTTCATGCGCCTTCAGATGCCGCTTGGCCCAATACGCTATCTGAAATAGGAGCGACGTAAATTGAACAAATGCGATAGAATTTCACTGAAATCTTATATTAAACAAAATATAAAATGATCTAATCGGGTCTCTGATTGCCCTATCATAGAAGTTTAGTAGTGCATTTTACTCGCCATTCCACGCGCTTTAAGATGCCGCCTAGCACAGTACGCTACCTGAAATAGGAGCGACGTAAGTTGAACAAATGTGATAGAATTACGCTGAATTCTTATATTAACCGTAATATAAAATGATCTAATCGGGTCTCTGTTTGCCTTATCCTAGAAGTTTAATAGTGCATTTTACTCGCCATTTCATGCGCTTTGAGATGCCGCTTAGCCCAATGCGCTATCTGAAATAGGAGCGACGTAAATTGAACAAATGTGATAGAATTTCGCTGAATTCTTAAATTAACCATAATATAAAATGATCTAATCGGGTGTCTGTTTGCCCTACCCTAGAAGCTTAATATTGCATTTTACTCGCCATTTCATGCGCTTTGAGCTGCCGCTTAGCCCAATACGCTATCGGAAATAGGAGCGACGTAAGTTGAAAAAATGTGATAGAGTTTCGCTGAATTCTTTTATGAACCATAATGTAAAATGATCTAATCGGGTCTCTGTTCTCCCTAGCCTAGAAGTTTAATAGTGCATTTTATTCTCCATTTCATGCGCTTTGAGATGCCGCTTAGCCCAATACGCTATCTGAAATAGGAGCGACGTAAATTGAACAAATACGATAGAATTTCCCTGAAATCTTATATTAAACAAAATATAAAATGATCTAATCGGGTCTCTGATTGCCCTATCATAGAAGTTTAGTAGTGCATTTTACTCGCCATTCCACGCGCTTTAAGATGCCGCCTAGCACAGTACGCTACCTGAAATAAGAGCGACGTAAGTTGAACAAATGTGATAGAATTACGCTGAATTCTTATATTAACCGTAATATAAAATGATATAATCGGGCCTCTGTTTGCCCTATCATAGAAGTTTAATAGTGCATTTTACTCGCCATTCCATGTGCTTTAAGGTGCCGCATAGCCCAATACGCTATCTGGAATAGGAGCGACGTAAATTGAACAAATGTGATAGAATTTCCCTGAATTCTTATATTAACCATAATATGAAATGATCTAATCGGGTCTCTGTTTGCCTTATCCTAGAAGTTTAATAGGGCATTTTACTCGCCATTTCATGCGCTTTGAAATGCCGCTTAGCCCAATACGCTATCTGAAATAGGAGCGACGTAAATTGAACAAATGTGATAGAATTTTGCTGAATTCTTAAATTAACCATAATATAAAATGATCTAATCGGGTGTCTGTTTGCCCTACCCTAGAAGCTTAATATTGCATTTTACTCGCCATTTCATGCGCTTTGAGCTGCCGCTTAGCCCAATGCGCTATCGGAAATAGGAGCGACGTAAGCTGAAAAAATGTGATAGAGTTTCGCTGAATTCTTTTATGAACCGTAATGTAAAATGATGTAATCGGGTCTCTGTTCTCCCTAGCCTAGAAGTTTAATAGTGCATCTTATTCTCCATTTCATGCGCTTTGAGATGCCGCTTAGCCCAATACGCTATCTGGAATAGGAGCGACGTAAATTGAACAAATGTGATAGAATTTCCCTGAATTCTTATATTAACCTTAATGTAAAATGATCTAATCGGGTCTCTGTATGCCCTACCATAGAAATCTAATAGTGCATTTTACTCGACATTTCATGCGCTTTGAGATGCCGCTTAGCCCAATACGCTAACTGAAATAGGAGCGACGTAAGTTGAACAAATGTGATAGAATTTCGCTGAATTCTTTTATTAACCATAATGTAAAATGATCTGATCGGGTCTCTGTTCGCCCTAGCCTAGAAGTTTAATAGTGCATTTTATTCGCCATTTCATGCGCTTTGAGATGCCGCTTCGCCCAATACGCTATCTGAAATAGGAGCGACGAAAATTGAACAAATGTGATAGAATTTCGCTGAATTCTTTTATTAACCATAATGTAAAATGATCTAATCGGGTCTCTGTTCGCCATAGCCTAGAAGTTTAATAGCGCATTTTATTCGCCATTTCATGCGCTTTGAGATGCCTCTTAGCTCAATACGCTATCTGAAATAGGAGCGACGTAAATTGAACAAATGTGATAGAATTTCCCTGGAATCTTTTATTATACAAAATATAAAATGATCTAATCGGTTCTCTGACTGCCCTATCATAGAAGTTTAGTAGTGCACTTTACTCGCCATTCCACGCGCTTTAAGCTGTCGCCTAGCCCAGTACGCTATCTAAAATAGGAGCGACGTAAGTGGAACAAATGTGATAAAATTACGCTGAACTCTTATATTAACCGTAATATAAAATGATCTAATCGGGTCTCTGTTTGCCTTATCCAAGAAGTTTAGTATTGCATTTTACTCGCCATTTCATGCGCTTTGAGATGCCGCTTAGCCCAATACGCTATCTGAAATAGGAGCGACGTAAATTGAACAAATGTGATAGAATTTCGCTGAATTCTTAAATTAACTATAATATAAAATGATCTAATCGGGTCACTGATTGCCCTACCCTAGAAGTTTAATAGTGCATTTTTTTCGCCATTTCATGCGCTTTGAGATGCCGCTTAGCCCAATACGCTATCTGAAATATGAGCGACGAAAGTTGAACAAATGTGATAGAATTTCGCTGATTTATTTTATTAACCAGAATGTAAAATGATCTAATCTGGTCTCTGTTCGCCCTAGCCTAGAAGTTTAATAGTGGATTTTACTCGGCATTCCACGCGCTTTAAGATGCCGCCTATCCCAGTACGCTATCTGAAATAGAAGCAACCTAAATTGAACGAATGTGCTAGAATTTTGCTGAATTCTTAAATTAACCATAATATAAAATGATCTAATCGGGTCTCTGCTTGCCCTACCCTAGAAGTTTAATAGTGCATTTTAGTCGCCATTTCATGCGCTTTGAGATGCCGCTGCGCCCAATACGCTATCTGAAATAGGAGCGACGTAAGTTGAACAAATGTGATAGAATTTCGCTCAATTCTTAAATTAACCATAATATAAAATGATCTAATCGGGTCTCTGTTTGCCCTACCCTAGAACTTTAATAGTGCCTTTTACTCGACATTTCATGCGCTTTGAGTTGCCGCTTAGCCTAATACGCTATCTGAAATAGGAGCGATATAAGTTGAACAAATGTGATAGAATTTCGCTGAATTCATTTACTAACCATAATGTAAAATGATCTAATCGGATCTCTGTTCGCCCTAGCCTAGAACTTTAATAGTGCATTTTATTCGCCATTTCATACGCTTTGAGATGCCGCTTTGCCCAATACGCTATCTGAAATAGGAGCGACGTAAATTGAACAAATGTGATAAAATTTTGCTGACATCTTAAATTAACCATAATATAAAATGATTTAATCGGGTATCTGTTTGCCCTACCCTAGAAGTTTAATAGTGCATTTTACTCGGCATTCCACGCGCTTTAAGATGCCGCCTAGCACAGTACGCTACCTGAAATAGGAGCGACGTAAGTTGAACAAATGTGATAGAATTACGCTGAATTCTTATATTAACCGTAATATAAAATGATCTAATCGGGTCTCTGTTTGCCTTATCCTAGAAGTTTAATAGTGCATTTTACTCGCCCTTTCATGCGCTTTGAGATGCCGCTTAGCCCAATGCGCTATCTGAAATAGGAGCGACGTAAATTGAACAAATGTGATAGAATTTCGCTGAATTCTTAAATTAACCATAATATAAAATGATCTAATCGGGTGTCTGTTTGCCCTACCCTAGAAGCTTAATATTGCATTTTACTCGCCATTTCATGCGCTTTGAGCTGCCGCTTAGCCCAATACGCTATCGGAAATAGGAGCGACGTAAGTTGAAAAAATGTGATAGAGTTTCGCTGAATTCTTTTATGAACCATAATGTAAAATGATCTAATCGGGTCTCTGTTCTCCCTAGCCTAGAAGTTTAATAGTGCATTTTATTCTCCATTTCATGCGCTTTGAGATGCCGCTTAGCCCAATACGCTATCTGAAATAGGAGCGACGTAAATTGAACAAATACGATAGAATTTCCCTGAAATCTTATATTAAACAAAATATAAAATGATCTAATCGGGTCTCTGATTGCCCTATCACAGAAGTTTAGTAGTGCATTTTACTCGCCATCCCACGCGCTTTAAGATGCCGCCTAGCACAGTACGCTACCTGAAATAGGAGCGACGTAAGTTGAACAAATGTGATAGAATTACGCTGAATTCTTATATTAACCGTAATATAAAATGATATAATCGGGTCTCTGTTTGCCCTATCATAGAAGTTTAATAGTGCATTTTACTCGCCATTCCATGTGCTTTAAGGTGCCGCATAGCCCAATACGCTATCTGGAATAGGAGCGACGTAAATTGAACAAATGTGATAGAATTTCCCTGAATTCTTATATTAACCATAATATGAAATGATCTAATCGGGTCTCTGTTTGCCTTATCCTAGAAGTTTAATAGGGCATTTGACTCGCCATTACATGCGCTTTGAAATGCCGCTTAGCCCAATACGCTATCTGAAATAGGAGCGACGTAAATTGAACAAATGTGATAGAATTTTGCTGAATTCTTATATTAAACAAAATATAAAATGATCTAATCGGGTCTCTGATTGCCCTATCATAGAAGTTTAATAGTGCATTTTACTCGCCATTCCACGCGCTTTATGATGCCGCCTAGCCGAGTACGGTATCTGAAATAGGAGCTACGTAAGTTGAACAAATGTGATAGAATTACGCTGAATTCTTATATTGACCGTAACATAAAATGATCTAATCGGGTCTCTGTTCGACCTACCCTAGAAGTTTAATAGGGCATTTTACTCGCCATTTCATGTGCTTTGAGATGCCGCATAGCCCAATACGCTATCTGGAATAGGAGCGACGTAAATTGATCAAATGTGATAGAATTTCCCTGAATTCTTTTATTAACCTTAATGTAAAATGATCTAATCGGGTCTCTATTCGCCGTACCATAGAAGTTTAATAGTGCATTTCACTCGCCATTTCATGCGCTTTGAGATGCCGCTTAGCCCAATACGCTATCTGAAATAGGAGCGACGTAAATTGAACAAATGTGATAGAATTTTGCTGAATTCTTAAATTAACCATAATATAAAATGATCTAATCGGGTGTCTGTTTGCCCTACCCTAGAAGCTTAATATTGCATTTTACTCGCCATTTCATGCGCTTTGAGCTGCCGCTTAGCCCAATGCGCTATCGGAAATAGGAGCGACGTAAGTTGAAAAAATGTGATAGAGTTTCGCTGTATTCTTTTATGAACCGTAATGTAAAATGATGTAATCGGGTCTCTGTTCTCCCTAGCCTAGAAGTTTAATAGTGCATCTTATTCTCCATTTCATGCGCTTTGAGATGCCGCTTAGCCCAATACGCTATCTGGAATAGGAGCGACGTAAATTGAACAAATGTGATCGAATTTCCCTGAATTCTTATATTAACCTTAATGTAAAATGATCTAATCGGGTCTCTGTATGCCCTACCATAGAAATCTAATAGTGCATTTTACTCTCCATTTCATGCGCTTTGAGATGCCGCTTAGCCCAATACGCTAACTGAAATAGGAGCGACGTAAGTTGAACAAATGTGATAGAATTTCGCTGAATTCTTTTATTAACCATAATGTAAAATGACCTGATCGGGTCTCTGTTCGACCTAGCCTAGAAGTTTAAGAGTGTATTTTATTCGACATTTCATGCGCTTTGAGATGCCGCTTAGCAGAATACGCTATCTGAAATAGGAGCGACGTAAATTGAACAAATGCGATAGAGTTTCCCTGAAATCTTATATTAAACAAAATATAAAATGATCTAATCGGGTCTCTGATTGCCCTATCATAGAAGTTTAATAGTGCATTTTACTCGCCATTCCACGCGCTTTATGATGCCGCCTAGCCGAGTACGGTATCTGAAATAGGAGCTACGTAAGTTGAACAAATGTGATAGAATTACGCTGAATTCTTATATTGACCGTAATATAAAATGATGTAATCGGGCCTCTGTTTGCCCTATCATAGAAGTTTGATAGTGCATTTTACTCGCCATTTCATGTGCTTTAAGCTGCCGCATAGCCCAATACGCTATCTGGAATAGGAGCGACGTAAATTGAACAAATGTGATAGAATTTCCCTGAATTCTTATATTAACCTTAATGTAAAATGATGTAATCGTGTCTCTGTTCGCCCTACCATAGAAGTCTAATAGTGCATTTCACTCGCCATTTCATGCGCTTTGAGATGCCGCTTAGCACAATACGCTATTTGAAATAGGGGCGACGTAAATTGAACAAACGTGATAGAATTACGCTGAAGTCTTATATTAACCGTAATATAAAATGATCTAATCGGGTCTCTGTTTGCCCTATCATAGAAGTTTAATAGTGCATTTTACTCGCCATTTCATGCGCTTTGAGATGCCGCTTAGCCCAATACGCTATGTGAAATAGGGGCGACGTAAATTGAACAAATGTGATAGAATTTTGCTGAATTCTTAAATTAACCATAACATAAAATGATCTAATCGGGTCTCTGTTTGACCTACCCTAGAAGTTTAATAGGGCATTTTACTCGCCATTTCATGTGCTTTGAGATGCCGCATAGCCCAATACGCTATCTGGAATAGGAGCGACGTAAATTGATCAAATGTGATAGAATTTCCCTGAATTCTTTTATTAACCTTAATGTAAAATGATCTAATCGGGTCTCTGTTCGCCGTACCATAGAAGTCTAATAGTGCATTTCACTCGCCATTTCATGCGCTTTGAGATGCCGCTTAGCCCAATACGCTATCTGAAATAGGAGCGACGTAAATTGAACAAATGTGATAGAATTTTGCTGAATTCTTAAATTAACCCTAATATTAGATGATGTAATCGGGTCTCTGCTTGCCCTACCCTAGAAGTTTAATAGTGCATTTTACTCGCCATTTCATGCGCTTTGGGATGCCGCTTAGCCCAATACGCTATCTGAAATAGGAGCGACGTAAATTGAACAAATGTGATAGAATTTCGCTGAATTCTTAAATTAACCATAATATAAAATGATCTAATGGTGTCTCTGTTTGCCCTACCCTAGAAGTTTAATAGTGCATTTTACTCGCCATTTCTTGCGCTTTGAGATGCCACTTAGTACAAGTCGCTATCTGAAGTAGGAGCGATGTAAATTGAACAAACGTGATAGAATTTCGCTGAATTCTTATATTAACCTTAATGTAAAATGATCTAATCTCTCAGCTCTTTGTTCGCCCTACCCAAGAAGTTTAATAGTGCATTTCACTCGTCATTTCATGCGCTTTGCGATGCCGCTTAGCCCAATAAGCTATCTGAAATTGGAGCGACGTATATTGAACAAATGTGATAGAATTTCGCTGAATTCTTATATTAACCAAAATATAAAATGATCTAATCGGGTCTCTGATTGCCCTATCATAGAAGTTTAATAGTGCATTTTACTCGCCATTTCATGCGCTTTGAGATGCCTCTTAGCCCAATACGCTATCTGAAATAGGAGCGACGTAAATTGAACAAATGTGATAGAATTTCGCTGAATTCTTATATTAACCAAAATATAAAATGATCTAATCCGGTCTCTGTTTGCCCTACCCTAGAAGTTGAATAGTGCATTGTACGAGCCATTACTTGCGCTTTGAGATGCAGCTTATGCCAATACGCTATCTGAAATAGGAGCGACGTAAATTGAACAAATGTGATAGAATTTCGCTGAATACTTATATTAACCAAAATATGAAATGATCTTATCGGGTCTCTGATTGCCCTACCCTAGAAGTTTAATAGTGCATTTTACTCGCCCTTTCGTGCGCTGTGAGATGCCGCTTAGCCCAATACGCTATCTGAAATAGGAGCGACGTAAATTGAACAAATGTGATAGAATTTCGCTGGATTCTTATATTAACCAAAATATAAAATGACCTAATCGGGTCTCTGATTGCCCTATCATAGAAGTTTAATAGTGCATTTTACTCGCCATTCCACGCGCTTTAAGTTGCCGCCTAGCCCAGTACGCTATCTGAAATAGGAGCTACGTAAGTTGAACAAATGTCACAGAATTACGCTGAATTCTTATGTTAACCGTAATATAAAATGATCTAATCGGGTCTCTGTTTGCCTTATCCTAGAAGTTTAAGAGTGCATTTTACTCGCCATTTCATGCGCTTTGAGATGCCGCTTAGCCCAATACGCTATCTGAAATAGGAGCGACGTAAATTAAACAAATGTGATAGAATTTCGCTGAATTCTTATATTAACCAAAATATAAAATGATCTAATCGGGTCTCTGATTGCCTTACCCTAGAAGTTTAATAGTGCATTTTACTCGCAATTTCATGCGCTTTGAGATGCCGCTTAGCTCAATACGCTATCTGAAATATGAGCGTCGTAAATTGAACAAATGTGATAGAATTTCGCTGAATTCTTATATTAACCAAAATATAAAATGATCTAATCGGTTCTCTGATTGCCCTACCCTCGAAGTTTAATAGTGCATTTTACTCGCCATTTCATGCGCTTTGAGATGCCGCTTAGCCCAATACGCTATCTGAAATAGGAGCGACGTAAATTAAACAAATGTGATAGAACTTCCCTGAATTCTTATATTAACCTTAATGTAAAATGATCTAATCGGGTCTCTGAATGCCCTACCCTAGAAGTTTAATAGTTCATTTTACTCGCCATTTCTTGCGCTTTGAGATGCCGCTTAGCCCAATACGCTATCTGAAATATCAGCGACGTAAATTGAACAAATGTGAGAGAATCTCGCTGAATTCTTATATTAACCAAAATATAAAATGATCTAATCGGGTCTATGATTGCACTATCATAGAAGTTTAAAAGTGCATTTTACTCGCCATTCCACGCGCTTTAAGATGCGGCCTAGCCCAGTACGCTATCTGAAATAGGAGCGACGTAAATTGAACAAATGTGATAGAATTTCGCTGAATTCTTATATTAACCGTAATATAAAATGATCTAATCGGGTCTCTGTTTGCCCTACCCTAGAAGTTTAACAGTGCATTTTACTCGTCATTTCATGCGCTTCGAGATGCCGCATAGCCCAATACGCTATCTGACATAGGAGCGACGTAAATTGAACAAATGTGATAGAATTTCGCTGAATTCTTATATTAACCAAAATATAAAATGATCTAATCGGGTCTCTGATTGCCCTATCATAGAAGTTTAATAGTGCATTTTACTCGCCATTCCACGCGCTTTAAGTTGCCGCCTAGCCCAGTACGCTATCTGAAATAGGAGCTACGTAAGTTGAACAAATGTGACAGAATTACGCTGAATTCTTATATTAACCGTAATATAAAATGATCTAATCGGGTCTCTGTTTGCCCTACCCTGGAAGTTTAATAGTGCATTTTACTCGCCATTTCTTGCGCTTTGAGATGCCGCTTAGCCCAGTACGCTATCTGAAATAG